>PVLC010036494.1:0-15916 GCA_004027655.1 Graphiurus murinus
ACCACGCCCGGCTGAGAATAGGCTGCTATTGCTTCTGTGCCTGGGTTGTCATATGGGTGATTAAATCAACTGGGAGTTTCTTTTAGTGCCTTTCCTCTCTGAAGAACAGGTAAAATCAGATTGTACTGTGACCCCTGTTGGGGACTGAGTATAAGGCAGACACTTTTTGTATTGCCTGCCACCAGCAGCTAGAATTGGGTTCTTCCTCTTTTAGTGAGAGAAGAGAGCCATTCTGTATCTTGCCTCCTTCTCACTCAACCTCTACTTTTATTTTCTTCCTTCTTTCTACTCTATCCTCCAAAAGTACCACATGGGCCCTGAGTTCTAGCCCAGAATCGGTAGGATCAATCCAATATCATTTTCCATATCTCTAGCCCTAAGTATAATAAATCATTCCATACCCCAAATCTCTGTAATGAAACTGTGAATAAGATAGGCCAGGTGTGGTAGCACATGCCTGTACTTGGGAGGCTGAGACAGAAGGATTGCAGGTTCAAGGCCAGCCTCAGCAACTTAGCAAGACTCTGTCTCAAAATAAAAAATAAGAGGGGCTGGGGATAAATCTCAGAGGTAGAACACTGCTATTTTCAATTCCCAGTACGAAAAGAATTAAAAAAAAGAAGATTGATATAGTGACCCATTTTACACTACATTCAAGATACTAGGTGGGCTTAAACAGGGCTTTATTCGTGTAATGATTATGCAGATGTGTGGGGTATGACCCCACTGCATTATCAGTTCTTTCTGTGTCTACCCTGTCCTCACCCCTTACCAATAATGTGGCTCTACGGGTTTTGTACATTGCTATTTAGGGTGGGGGCTGGGGGAGTTCAGGACCCAAGTGCTCTTGTGGGAAGAATCCTGAGTTCTTATGTGGTAAAGAGATGAGGTCTGGTGCAACATGATGGTTCCAGAACAACTAATGTCCTGGTGCATAATTAGGCAGCAGACTGCCATGATTCCAGAGAAATTAATAACCATCTGTAAAACTGCAATTATTTTTCTTTTGGATGAGCTGTAACACCAAAAGAGAGGACATGGAGTAAAGCAGCAGTATTGGCACAGAAAGTCCATAATTAAGTATTTATCCACCAACCCATAATAGCTCGGGTACTAACTATTCCAAATGGCTTACATAACTGTGTGAAACCTTGGTGCTGTTCTTTTCCTTTCTTCCCTGCACAGACAAGTCAAATTAATGAGGACTTTATAATATTCCTTGCTGATACCAATATCAATCCATTTACCAAGTAAATACTCGTCCTGACTAACCTAATAGCCTGAGACAAACTAATGAGGATAGACTGAAGTTTATAGGAGGAGAAAATTAGACATTGAGTGGAGTATGTTTGTTTGTTGTACTGGGGATGGAACCCAAGGGAATTCTACCCCCAGCCCTTTTATTTTTATTTTTTTAAAACAGAGTCTCAGCCAGAGGATCCGGGTTCGCGGCCAGCCTCAGCTACCTAGTGAGGCACTCCGTAACTTAGTGAGACTCAGTTTCAAAATAAAGAATAAAAAATAGGGCTGGGGGTGTAGCTCAGAGGTAGAATGCCCCTGAGATCAATCCCCAGTACCGCAAAAAAAAACAAAAAAAACAAAAACCAGAGTCTCAGTAGGTTGCTAGAGTTTCATTAGGTTGCTAAGGCTGTCTTTGAACCTGCAATCCTCCTCTCTCAGCCTCCCAAGTACTAGGTTTATAGGAGTGTGCCACCACGCCTGGCTGTACTTTCTAAAATTAAGATTAACCTGCCCTCTCTGATATCTGTTACCAACAGATGGGTAAACAGACATGTTAACTGAACTGCCTCACACATAGATGGGGATGTTAGGGTGCAGAATAATTCCCTTTGAATGTGTTAACTCCTCTCTTTCACCAATGCAGGTAGTAATGTAAGCTTTTTGAAAATAGGAAATGAGTCTTTAAGATGTTGTTGCTTTTTTAATTCCCCATGGCATGTTTAGGACAAAGTGCTAAAACAAGTATAGGGTGGCTAGCTCTTTTTTGGTAAATTAATTCTAGGAAGTCCCTAGGAAATTCCAGTTGTGGGTTAGAAGGTAGGCATTGCCAGATTCTTGATAGAAACCTCTGCCAAGGAGATTCTGGTATCTTTCTCTATGATGCAGACTCAAGGAGCATGTCAGATCTCACAAGCATGAAGGAGAAAAACTTTCTCTACCCCGGCATCTCAAGGTGGTGGGACAGATTGAGCATCTAGTGATCACAGTGGGCTCCCTCCGCCTGGACTGCCCAGCAGCTGTGGTTGGTGAGTAAAATTGTGGACTGGACCTATGGACCCTAATTTAAATCCTTATGAAATCTCATGCCTGTAAATATTGGTTTCAAAGTCCCATATTCCCATTTTCTGTGCTCTAGACCTTGTCCCAATTTTGCTTTCCAAAGTACCACATTGGCCCCACACTCCATTCAAGACATGCTGAGAATCAATCAGAAAAAAGATTGTGGAACTCAGATTTTAAAATCATGGAGCAAGCCGGGTGTGGTGGTGCACGCTTGTAATCCCAGCATTCGGGAGGCTGAGACCGGAGGATCTGGGTTCGCGGCCAGCCTCAGCTACCTAGTGAGGCACTCCGCAACTTAGTGAGACCCGGTTTCAAAATAAAGAATAAAAAATAGGGCTGGGGGTATAGCTCGGAGGTAGAACGCCCCTGAGTTCAATCCCCAGTACTGCAAAATAAATAAATAAATAAATAAACAAATAAATAAATAAATAAAATCATGGAGCAAGAAAACAAACATTTTTGTGTTCAGGTGCAAATGTCCCCTGAGAGCATTCTGTGAATTAGTTGGTGGCAAAGGACAAAATCCTCTTACTGCTTTGCCATAAATCCCTCAATACTTTCCCATCCATCTCTCACACTCCTTTTCATGCATTCTAAACTAGACCGCTCCAAGTTTCTGGTTTTTGGCTAAAGGCCTCTGTCCTTTAGAGTGAAAAAGACCTGGGTTTGAATATTGGCTCTCACCTTTTAACTATAATGATCTAAGAAAATTACTAAATAACAGATGCTCAACAGATGTTTATTGGGTGCCTACCTGGATGAAATTAATGTAATGGTGATCAGTCTGACTTCTAAACAATCAGCATGAAAATGGCTGAATCTTAAATTCTTTTTTCATTTTTATTAGAGGACAATGAGAAAAACCTCTCTCTTGGTCTCCAGACACTTCGATCCCTGAAGGTAAGATTGACTCTACTTTCTCTTTGATACTTCCTGAGGAAGGGATCCTTTCTCGTGGGGACCCCATAGTGGGATCACTGACAGTGATCAGTGATTCTCTTTTGTTTTCAGTGTATTATAAACTTGGATAAGCACCGGCTGATCATGGGAAAGACAAACAAGGAAGAAATCCCTTTTGTGGAGACTATTTCTTTGAGTGAAGACAAGTGAGTATCCAAATTGGTCAGGGGGAGTTAGATCCACTTATCATGAGTTGGAGGGATTCTCAGACAGTATGTGGGGTTGTATCCTGCCTTTGACCTTTAATCATACCGTAAGCCTACCCCTCCCCACGCACAGAATTTACCATTCTACAGAGCTCTTGTCTCTCACTTCAGAATGAGCAGTGATACCACAGGGGAGGGTGGGGGGAGTGAGCAGCTTTTATACCAAAGTTTTACTTGCCTTCAGCTTAACTTCTTTGAATTTAGTATCATTTCTTCTGATGTTTCTTTCTCATTTCAGCACTTCAGAAGCATAATCACAGACTGCGGCATGTTTGCACATGAGAAAACTGGGTTTGAACCAAATGCAGTAGCAACTTGCTGTGGACCAAGTCCTTCCCTCCAATAGATGCTCCAGGGGCTCCTTCCTACTCACACCTTTCTAGACTATAGTCCGTGCTTAGAGATCCTGTCTGCCATTGTTTTTTACTTCTTTGATCACTTAATTCATAGACACTTTTTGACACTGCCAGGTCTCCCTTGTGGCCTATTTCTCTGCTTCCAAGAATTTGATTTTATTAGTCAAGTGTAGGGGCCACCAGGTATACTTCTCCATAGATACACTTGCCTCTTTTCCTATAGCTAAATGTATAATAAACAGGAATCTGACTTTTACCTCCTTTCAGCTGTTTCAAAGAGATATAGGCAACCTATGTCTTGAAATTAGAATCTCTTCTAATTAGTTCATTGATTTCTCAAGTACAAATTAATCTGAAAGTGCCCAGAGAGGTCATCTAGCCCAAATTTTTCATTTAAAGGTCCAGAGAGGCAAGTGAATTGTCTAAACTCACAGATGGGACTCAGATCTCAGACCTGATTTCCAACCCAAGGCTCCTGTGCTGCCTCATTTGTTTTCAAGCCTTAACAGGAAGGCAAAGGAGAGAGTATGAAAAGGGCAGGCTAGGGGAAGAATGTGCTGCTATGGAGATGGGTTCCCAGAAGGATCTGGACAGCCCTCCTTCCTGTGTGCAAGCCCACTAAAAGTTCCCTTTTCAAAACTGTTACATTTAGGCCCTTGGTGCCTAAAATCAAAGGTGAATGAGATAGTTTTTCACTGTGGACTTCTCAGAGGAGGGAGAAGAAACCAGACAAAGGCCAATTAATCCCTCTCTGAGATATAACTGAAAGCTTCAGTAAGTAATCTGGGCATCATTGAGACATTGATTACCCCCAAGATCCAATTAGTATTTCTGTTTAGCCTATTATATATCTGACAAAGACTCAAGTAGCTAGAAATGGAGTTAGGGAAAGTAAATGAACCCAGAGCAGGGCCAGAACAGAAGGAAGACTGAGTAGAATCAACTGGTGGGGAGGCCTACCGAGGAAACCCTTCTAAGGATGGAGATAGGGAATGAAACTTCAGGCAGGGAATTCATGGTTGGGAAACTCCCCAGCAGTGTCCTGGTACAAGGAAATAAACAGGGGAGCAGGTAGTGTTAAGAACAACCTTTTTTAACTGCCCAGTATTACCTGGCCCCTCTTAAAGAGTTGGGAAGATTATACTGGGTACAGGGTTGAAACTTTGTTGTTACAGTATCCACTTAGACACACGTGTAGTTAGTTATAATGGAATCTCTCTTTCAATCTAGTCATAGAAGTGTTTGGACAAGTCAGAATAAAGGCCAGCTGTGAGTATTCCTTTAAGATATTCCTAAGTTCCTGGCTTCATGGCAGTAGTTCTCATGCTGTTTAATGGATCCTATTGCAGACCTTGCCAAGTAACGCCAAGTGTCTTGTCTAGTGTTCAGTTTTTGCCCTTATCAGACAACTCTTTGGAGACCCGAATGCCTTTGGCCTTACAGAAGCTCCCTAAAGACTAGGAACTCGGTGACCCCTGTGTGAGCAACTAGCAGTCAGTTGTCACTGGTCATTCCCTAGGCCCCTTTCCTATCAGTCTCAGAAAAGAAAGCCAGATGGAAAACTAAGCATAGCCACAGTAGGGGAGGCTCTATCTGAAGCGCAGCAGAGATGACTCCAGGACTGCCAGCCTCCAGCCTGCCCTTCAGCTGCGCCCCCATTCCCTTACCTGAGCAGTGCCTGCACTTTTCCACAAAAGCCTCTCCACACTCCTCTCCTATCTAAGGTGGTAACACTTGGGCCTGCTTCTTACCCTAGGATGGAGCTGAAATACTTCAGCCTTTCCCTTCTTGAAAAAGTTCCACTCCAAGCCTTGACTCTTGGCCACTAGTGAGGTGTGCTGCAGGCTCCTTCTGATTTATCCTTACTTGGATTCCCTGTGAACCCTGTGAGGCCAGGAACACTCAGGTCTTGGAAGGATGCAGTTGATCTTGGCCCTGTTAGTTCAGAACTGTATGGCACCAGGGGGATGATCAGATGGCATTTAGTGATCCTTCTGGCTCAGAAAATCAGTCAGTGATTTCCAGTTTGGTAATAAAAACAGCTGTTGGTGAACAGGATACCATAATCTCAGTCAGAGCATTCATCACTTGAATTCTCTAACCAAATAATTGTGTTTTAAACCCTAGGCTTGATAGAGGCACCTAAACCTGTCTAAACACAATTAACGGAAGTCTTAAGATTTGTTAGCCTTTAAATGCTGCCAAGCTGATTACTTTGATAGCCTCTGCCTCCCTGATGTTCATGAGGGAGCACTGGGTCTATGTTGGGGGGGGGGCTGGCAAGGTACAAAGGTGAGGCCAGTTTCTCAGAGTCATAGAAAATTCTGGTGCCTCTGAAGGTGTAGGAGAAAGAGTATCTACCTAAGCCACAGTTTTCAGTGTAGGCAGTAGCAAGAAGTACCAGGCTTATCTCATTCCCTATTAGATGTCCACCTCAAATACAGGAAGTTTGAAAAGTCTTTTTATTATTTGGTATTTCTATGCCTGACTCATTTGAGGAATGAATATTTTCTGACTTTTCTATTTTCTTGCCCTACACAGACCCTCCACCCCCAACCTGGTATGATTTCTATTCCTTAGCCTCAAATGTCTGTAGAATGGATTATCTGGTATATGAGCTGCCCTCTTATGTAACAGAAATATCTTTCCAGGCTGGGGACATGGAGGAGACGAACTGGATTCCTCCTCCTCCTGTTGCCAGGCCTCTCTGCATTGGCACTTTTCCTGCTCAGTGTTTATGGTTTGTGAAACCAATGTAATAATAAAGTGAAATCTTCCCCTCTGTATGCTTTTCTGATAGTCTCTGTGTCAGGGCCCTGACCTAGAAGTTGGGGGAGCCCAGGCACAGCCTAATATCGTGTTTCTCTCTTAAGGTCTCTGAACACAAAGCTTTGTTGCTCTTGGTTCCTTCATTGCTACTAGTTCTTAAGCTTCCTCTTACTGTTTTTGGGCAAAATAGTGAATCTCACTGAGCCTGGTATTATAATTTGTAAAATATAAGTAATAATTTAACTCAGTGTTAAATGAGATGATCCATGTAAAGCAGTCATACAAAGCTTTATATATGAAAACAATCTTTTATGGTGGGTCAGTCAGCAGTGTGGGAGAGAACACTTCTAGAAAAGGAAATATTTAGTCAAACAAATATGAGAGATTTGGGAAGGGAAAGGATTAGACGAACCTTAATATTACTGTCCAAATGGCATTCCAAATAAATGTATTTTAAAGATGATAGAAACTTACCTTATGTGTTAATATCTTTACTGTTGAAATAGCATGATTATATAGTCAACAAGTAACATGCTTTACCTATGAACAGTAGTTATCACAATCTATAATTATGGTTCTATTAATGCTCAGAAGATACTGCCATTCTACCTCAACAGGTTTTCTCTCTTATTTTTGTCCAATTATTCTAATTATGAAAAATGTCAGAAGGTTTATCTGACCTGACTCTTGAATCAATATTCATAATCACCTCGAAAGAACCAACAAAATTTTTACTACGTTGTGTTTTTCTTTTCTTCTTTTTTTTTTTTTTTAAGTGTGTCGCTAGGTTGCTGCAGGTATTCACTAAGGCAGCCAAATGCCTGATCAGAATGAAGAAGAAGCTGGGTCTTTCCTTGGTTTTTTGTTTGTTTGTTTGTTTTGGTAGTACTAGGAATGGAACCCTGGGACATTCTCCCTTCTGAGCTACATCCCCAACCCTGTTTTATTATTTTATTTTATTTTTTATTTTTATTTATTTATTTATTTTTTGCAGTACTGAGGATTGAACTCAGGGGCATTCTACCTCCGAGCTATACCCCCAGTCCTAGTTTTTATTCTTTATTTTGAAACCGAGTCTCACTAAGTTGCGGAGTGCCTCACTAGGTAGCTGAGGCTGGCCGCAAACCCGGATCCTCTGGTCTCAGCCTCCCGAATGCTGGGATTACAAGCGTGCGCCACCATGCCCGGCTTATTCTTTTATTTTAAAAAAAGGTCTCACTAAGTTGCAGAAGGCCTCATTAAGTTGCTAAGGCTGGCCATGAACCTGCGATCCTTCTGCCTCAGTCTCCCAAATACTAGGATTGCAAGCGTGCACCACCATTCCCGGCTTTCCCTGTTTTTAGGTAGTTTAAAAGTTCTAACAGCCTCCTGGATACAGGCCTTGTTCTTTTTAATGCAGCACCTTTTCACATTCTTTCTTGGACTCATGCCTCTTCCAACAAATCACAGCCTCCATAATAACCAGAGAAGAAATTTCAGTCCTGGCATTGCTTTTACTGGGGCCAGAGCAGCTTCTCAATTTGTAATTAATCCAGAAAACCTAACTCTCCAGGGAACCCAGATATGCTAGTGTTGACATACTCAAACCCTGCCAGTTGCCTTGAATAAAAGAAACAGGTTGAGAAGAGAGAGTTTGGTTGATCCAGTAGAAGTACTATCTTCACAGGGGAGAGTCTTAGAGGGCAGAGAGTGGGGACATATAATCTTCTGTATTATAGACCTGGATAACAAGAATCTAACCCTACTTTCATCACATCTGGGGATTCTATTGTGAAATGCTGGACTCCTTGGATACAGGATACACTGAATGACCTTGTACTTGGGGAGGGGAATGCTATATTGATTTATATCGTTCTTATTCTGGAATTTATTGATACTGGGGCTGACCCTATGAGGAAGCAATTACACTGTTTTGGAAGTCCTACAGAAAATGTTCTCCACATATCTGAGTTCATTCAGGTTCTCTGTGGTACACAGAAACACCTGGGGAATAGAAAGTATATTAAAGTGAAGATGTTTCATTAAGAACAACAGGAGCACAAGGGTGTATCAAAGGGACCTGTTCTAAGGTCTGAGGAATGGCAGGAGGATCCAGCTGTGTGTGCCCCATGGAAAGTGGAATTATAGAAAGGCAAGGTTTGGTATCAACAAGTAAGGCATGATGAGAAGGGTAGACAATCATATTCCCTAGTCCATTCTCCTAGATCAGGGGTTAGCCAACTTTTTCTGTAAAGGACCAGATAAATATATTTGGCTATGTGGGTTAGTCTTTGCAACTACTTAACTCTGCCACTGAAGCATCAAAGTAGCCACAGGTAATATGTAAATGGATGAAACTGTAATTTTATACAAATTTTTACACATACCTTCTCCTTTCTCAAATTTCAAAACCTCCTTCCCCATTCACGCTTTGAGATGAGGACCTTTTCTGAGTTGTTTTTTTGTTTGTTTTTTGTTTTGTTTTGTTTTGTTTTTTTGCTTTTTGTTTTTTTTGTTTTTTTTTTTTTTTTGCGGTACTGGGGATTGAACTCAGGGGCATTCTACCTCTGAGCTACACCCCCAGCCCTATTTTTTTATTCTTTATTTTGAAACCGAGTCTCACTAAGTTGCGGAGTGCCTCACTAGGTAGCTGAGGCTGGCCGAGAACCCGGATCCTCCGGTCTCAGCCTCCCAAATGCTGGGATTACAAGCGTGCGCCACCATGCCCGGCATGAGTTGTTTTTTTGGTTTTGTTTTGTTTTTGGTACTAGGGATTGAACCCAGGGACATTCTACAACCCCAGCCCTATTTTTTATTTTGAAACAAGTTCTCCCTAAAAATAAAACATTAGAAGTATTCTCAGAGAAATGAGATATTCTGTCTCCCAATTGGAGCAGAATGCTACTTAAAGGTGAGGGGATAGACAAGAAAGTGCTGCCTTGAAGGACAGGACATTATGCGGAGCGAAATAAGCCATACACAGAAAGACAAATGCCTTATGATCCTACTTAACACATGGAATCTAAAGCAGTCAAGTTCAGAGAGTGGAATAGTGGCCACCAGGGAGCTGGAGGAAATGGAAGATGATGACAGAGTTTCAGTTAGACAGGAGAAATAATTTGGGTGTGGGGTGGGGATTGGATCCAGGAGCATTCTACCTCTGAGCTACGGCCCTCCACAACTTAGACCCTGTTTCAAAAAAAATAAAGAATAAAACTGGAATCCAGGCTGAGGGTATAACTTGGAGGTAGAATACCCCTGTGTTGGGATTCCCAGTAACTAACACACACACACACACACAAACACACACACACACACACACACTTTTGTGTATTCAAGGTGATGGATATGTTAATTACCTTGATTTAATTGGTCCACAGTGTGTGTGTATCATAACATCACTTTGATCACTTTGTACCTAGTAAATATATACAATTATAACTTACTGACCTGCAATAAAATTTAATTTAGCCAGCCATGGTGGTACATGCCTATAATCCCAGTACTTGGAAGATTGAGACAGGAAAAGCACTGGGTTGAGGCCAGCCTCAACAACTTAGCAAGACCTTGTTTCAAAAATAAAATATAAAAAGGTCTGGGGGTATAGCTTGGAGATAGAATGCTTCTGGGTTCAATGTGTAGTATTGAGAAAAATAAAATGAAAACTTTTTAAATTAATAAGGTGGACAAAGTACTTTAATAAATCTAGAACATGATAATAGAGATTTTAAAATTCAAAAGAAGAACCAGGCATGGTGGGAAACATTTGTAATCCTAGTACTGGGGAGGCTGAGACAGGAGGATTCCAGGCTCGTGGCCAGCTTCAGCAACTTAGGCCCTCCACAACTTAGTGAGACCTTGTTTCAAAATAAAAAAAACAAAATAGGGCTGGGGTATAGCTCAGAGGCAGAATGCCTCTGAGTTCAGTTCCTAGCACCACAAAAACAAAATTCAAAAGAAGAGTTGAAAGGTGGAAATCTTTCAGAAAAACAAAAAGGAGTAGAAATGGGAAAGACAAGATAAAATTATCCCAGGACAGTAGCTATGCAGTAGGTGTAGAGAAGGGCCAGTCTAGAGTGAGAGTGATGAAGAGCTCCAGGAAGGTTGTCTCCAATTTGAAACTGCCTAACATTGCGGATGTAGCTCAGCAGCTGAGTGCTTGCCTAGCATGTGGGAAGCCCAGGCTTTGGTCCCCAGTACCTCTAAACACATCAGACTGTCTGATGTGTTTGAATGTTTTGAGAGAATTTGGGTTACATTAATTATAGATTCTTGAATACCATGTACTTAAGAAAGTTTATATGGAGAAAAAGGCAATGGCTAGCTTATATTTAACCCAATATACCCCAAAGGAAAAACATGTAATCATATTATGTTGATCATCTCAACTATGAATAATGTGTATACTCTTATAATAAAATAATTACTAACTGAGCATGGTGGCACATGCCTGTAATCCTAGTACTTGGGAGGCTGAGACAGGATTGCAGGTTCAAGACCAGCCTCAGAAGTTTAGCAAGACTCAGCAAACTAGCAAGATCCTGTTTCAAAAAAAAAAAAAAATTTTTTTTTAAAGGTCTAGGGCCAGGCGTGGTGGCACAAGCTTGTAATCCCAGTACTTGGGAGGCTGAGGCCAGAGGATTGCGGCCAGCATCAGCTACTTAGTGAGGCACTCCTCAACTTAGTGAGACCATTTCAAAATAAAGAATAAAATAGGGCTGGGGGTGTAGCTCGGAGATAAAATGCCTGAGTTCAATCCCCAGAACTGGAAAAAAAAAAGGCCTAGGGGTATAGCTCAGAGTCTCTTAGTTCAATCCCCATACCACACACACACAACAATAATAATAACCTAAATAGGGTGATAGAGATGCATTGAGGGGTAGAGGATGCAGAAATAATGTTTATGAGAAGGCTTCAGAATATAAATATAATTATATATATCTTATTTTCTATAGCAAGAAGTAAAATAATAGCTCAAACTGAAAAATTAATAACTACTAGTATAAACATACTACTTAGAAATATGAAATCCTAGATAGATGACTAAAAAATTAAAAAGTGATTACCTCTTGTGAGAGAAACTGAGAGTGTAGAGGGTTAGGGCAAAGCCTGCTTTTTATAAATTTAAGCCTAGTGGTCCTATTTGATTTTTTAAATGTAACATGTTGATAAAATGAATATGATTAATGTCATTTAATTTTCTGGAAATAGTAGTAGAGATGAGACAGTTCTCATAAATATTGTAAGACCACTAGAAAATCAACAATGCTGATTTAGCACCCCTTGTAAACTAAAAAATGTGTCTCCACTCAGCAACTAAACTATCAATCCTGTTGCTTTGTTGTTTTAGGGACACATATAACTTGTCAGTGGTGGTGCCAGTAGCTCTAGGAGCAGAGATAATATTGTAGCCCCATACACTGCTATGCGGGGAGCACTAGCAAATGAAGCCATGGTACAGCACACTTATGTGGCTTCACAGGCCACATAAGTGAAGGCAGAAACCCTCACCAAAGGGGCCTGAGAGGAGAGAGCATCCTGCCAGATGCACATGATGGAGAGGGCTCAGTTAGGACATTACCAGGTATGCTAAGAAACTACCAGAAGCACTTGTGTGTTTGTGTCCTGCCATATTCACTGGAGGCACAATCCAGGGAAATCATCATCATCATTGGTGCTGTGCATGACTCTTTATTCTCCTGGACTAGTGTGGCCTGGGAAAATGCTGGGCAGATCAGAAAGGATGGGGTGGAGGAACAAACTGGCATACAGAGAGCTGATTGATCAGTGGAGGGGAATGGAGATGGGGCAGGGGGGCTGAAGACAGCTGGCAAAGCCTTGGTTCCAGTTACAGATACTGTTACTTCCCCCTAACCTGACTTCCTCCCTTAACTATAGAGAATATTCCTCTTGCTTTCCTAACCAGGGAATTTTTTTAGGTATCATGAAGAAGTGAGAGGACCAGGTAGAAAGGTACGCCTGGACCTGTGTCACTCAAGAGAAATGGAGTAGGGAATCATAGTTACAGAGAAGTAAGGAAAAGATCAGGGATAATGGATACTAAGGCCAGTCTTGCTTTTAAACAGAGCCACTGCAAAGCAATCCAAACTCTAGGAAGATCCTAGATCAGAAATCTTTCTTCCACTGCTTACTATGGTATCCCAGATCAAGGTTCCACCAATTACACTTTAGGCATCTCAGCATCACCTCTCATGGCCAGAAAGAAATCAGGCAAGGATTCAAGTAGCTGCCTGATATTTTTCTTTGGAACTAAAGGATTTTCTTCTTTCCCCTTTCCCTGGTTCTATATTTATATATTATTTTGATCTCAGCCTTTGGGTGCAAAGATAGTGAGACAAAGGTCCCTGTGTTCAAAGAGCTCACAATATTATGGTGGAAGTTGGGAATACAGAGGCAGATATTAAAAAACAATTTTACCATAATGGGGCAAGCTAGGAAAGATTTGCATAAACACAGAATAGAGTACACTTGTCAGGGAAGGCTTCTGGCTTAGAAGACTCCTAAAGGAAAGTTATCAAGGCATAAGCAGGGCAGAATGAGAGTAACCAACCCTTCCAGTAGTCACCGGAAATTAGATTCATTTTTTGGCCAAGATGTACTCCTAAACCCTCAACTCTACCTGTGCCAGTCCCTCTCTGTCGCCCTTACCTTACTTCAGCCTGAATCTTCATTCAGTCCCTAGTCAGGCAGATATGTTATAATCACATTCCACTAATGACAGCTACATTCTAGAATGGTGCATCTAATATAAAAATTTTCTAGTAGCCACTTAAAAATTTTTTTTTGTGGTACTGGGGATTGAACCCAGGGGCATTCTACCTCCAAGCTACACTCCCAGCCATATTTCTTATTCTTTATTATGAAACAGAGTCTCACTAAGTTGCAGAGTGCCTCACTATGTAGCTGATGCTGGCTGAAAACCTGCAATCTTCCTTTCTCAGCTTCCCAAGTACTGGGATTACAAGCATGTGCTACCTCGTCTGGCTCCACATTTAAGATTATTTATTTATTTATGTATTTGCGGTACTGGGGATTGAACCCAGGGGCATTCTACCTCCGAGCTACACCCCCAGCCCAATTTCTTATTCTTTATTTTTTTGAAACAGGGTCTCAATAAATTGCTGAGAGCCTCATTAAGTAGCTGAGGCTGGCGAGAACCCAGATCCTCCAGCCTCAGCCACCCAAGTATTGGGATTACAGGTGTGTGCCACCTCACTAGGCCACATTTAAGGTTTTAAGGAGATTGAACCCAGAGGCATTCTACCTACAGGCTACACCCCCAGCCCTATTTTTTATTCTTTATTTAGAAACAGGTTCTCACTAAGTTGCAGAGAGCCTTACTAAGTAGCTGAGCACATTTAAGTTTTTAAAAAGTGAAATTAATGTATTTTGTTTAACCCAATATTTCCAAAATATTTAATCAATGTTTTATAATTAGATATTTTAAGTTATTTTCATGTTGTCTTTGGAATCCTGTGTATATTTTACATATATGGCACAGTTCAATTTGGACTAGCCACATTGCAAAAGCTCAGTGCAGCTCTAGTTTCTGTTTTGGATAGGGAAGACCCAAAATTCTGTCCAGAGTGTGCATATTTGGTGTTTCTCCATTAAACAGATGAGGCCAGCTGGGCATAGTGGTGTACATCTGTAGTCCAACTACTTGAGAGGTTATAGCAGGTGGATCACTGGAGCCTGTGATTTGGAGACCTGCTTGGGCAACATAGTAAGGCCATCTCAAAAACAAACAAAAAACAAAGAAGACCCACCAGAAGCATTACTATCATTTCCTCTAAACCTCTGTACCACTATCAAGGCCTTGAAAACAAAATTTGAAGCCCAAAGAGAAGGCTTAGCAGGTTTCAGCCAAAGAGTGAGCATTCTCTTTAGATGTCAAACCTAGACAATCCCAAACTGATCCCAAATTTACTGTTGAATCAGCTTTTAGGAATCATATCCACAGTGCCTCATCAATACATTTGACCCAGGCTGTCTCTAGATTGTCCTTTGGCCAGCTGAACACCCACTACAAAAATACAATTCTCCAATATAACTGTCTTTATAGGAAACTGGTAAGAAGGCATCTCACCCTGCTGATCTGGCTCTGGTTGGAGCTGCAGTCACTTGCCATTTGCGACTGAAAAGGGCTAAATATATTTGGTGTGATAGCAGACACCTTCTTGTGTTAGATTCTAGTCTAGCATCAATAAGAAGCACACGGAAAAAAATATTGAGAAAATTTTATCCATTAATTAAAACATTTTCGCAAACTAGGAAAGGACCACTTTTTAAATCTAGAGAAACGGGTATCATATGAGCAGGTTTTGAAATTCATAAAGTTCAATCCCTTCATATGGGGCCAAGAACCAGAGGCCCAGAGAGGGGAAGTGATTTGCCCAGTCACTCAGCAATTCCCTGGAGGTTGTTATGAGTCCGGCATCCCTTCCACTATCTTATCGGTCTCCACTAACTGAAAAATATTTTAATGGGAGACACTGCCATTTCCCGGGTGCTCAGCTCAAACTTAGTGGTCAGCTGTCCCAAATAGGCACTGCTTAGCGCCCTGATTCTCCACCTCCTTGAATCTTGGGTGGAGGATGCTGCTGGGTGGGGTTTTTTTTTGCCAACTCCACATCTTTTGGAGCTTGACCTGTGCTAGCCCAACCCTGCCGCAAAGACCCATTTCTAGCTGCAGACTGGACCAAGGCGGTCAGCCCCAAGCGGAGGCCACACCCACGAGGGCAGCTCAGGAAGATTGTTAGGAACTCAGCAGGAGCTGTGTCTGGGAGACGCAGGTTAGTACCCAGAGTGCAGGAGATGTCCCCAGCCCTCCGACTGGGGGTGGGCTTCCGGGAAAGGGATGCTCTAGTCCACCGCGCCTCCGCGCTTAGTACCGCCCTGCCTGCGCCGGCCGGAATGGGCCTCTCTCCGCAGTTCATGGGACAGAGGCTCAGCCCGGCCCGCAGGAGCGGGCGACGAACTGCTCCGGGCCGTTGGAAGCCCCCGTAGGACATCCGTAGCTTGCTGCGGCCTCCGAGCGAGGACTTTCCAGCGCACTGTCGACCCCACCAACCCAGCTGCATCTGCGCCGGAGGAGACCGCTGCCCCAGCGCCCCTGCGCTCCGTCGGCCCCGGCTGCCACCCCCGAACACACCCCTTCCGTTCCGGGGCCGAGCACCAGCCAGCCGGGACCGCGCAGCCTCCGGACCCTTCGCGCAGGGAACCGTTTCCGGGGCGGATGCTTTTCACAGCTGACCCGGCGCGGCCAGTGACGCGAGGGCCCAGGCGGAAGTGCGGGCGGAGGATCCCAAGCCGGATCCC
>PVLC010036495.1:0-15784 GCA_004027655.1 Graphiurus murinus
GCAGATAGGGGACGGCTCCCAGCTCAGGCTACAGGACTGCGATGCTGTGCTGGACCTCATGCAAGAAGCTTCTGTCCCTGATAGAAGAAGACACTGAGGAACACCTGCTGTGGGAGCCTGGGAGGAGTAAGTGAGAGAATGCCTGCTTAAGGCTCGGCACAGGGCTGGGTGCGTAGCTCACTTGTAGAGGGCTTTCATTTCATGTGCAAGGCCTGGGGTCCATCCTCAGTAGCTGCCCCCCACACCCCCCTAAAAAAGAATGTCACTGTCGAAAGCTTGGCATGGGGCCTGGCATACAGCAAAACCTCCTACAAGCAGCTCTTCCTTCTTTATCCCTCACAGCAGAAGTCCACAGCATTCTGCATCCTTGAGTTCACTCTATTCCCAAAAACAGGGAGGAGAGAGGGACACAGGCTCTGGATCTGATTCGGCTTTTACATGTGGCCACCAGTAACCATGATTCACCTGACACTCAGAGCTTAGCAACCAGCAGGGGCAGCAGGTGCGGAAGGCAATGCCAGCATCAGAGGCCTAGGTATGAGCTGTTAACAGTCACCATGAAAGGGGCCCCTTGCCTCTTCCAAAAGCAGACACTTCCCTTCTCATGCATATCAAATTTGGGGTGGTGGAGAACTCTTCTTTGTTTTACTCCCTGCCACACCAAGTAGGCTGGAAGCTTAAACCCAGCACCAAAGCCAGACACTGGCCAAGGGGGGGCTCTCCCAAATTTTTAGTGAGTTCGGTGCATCAGGCAGCTCAGGTCTCTATGCTTTCTGATCTTAAGCTGCAATGTCTGCAGCAGCCTAAGCTCAGAAACCAGATCTCACCAACCCACTGGGCAGTTTACTGTGTTTTAGACATTTCTACAGGATGGATATAATGAATATATAGTTCAATATATACAATGTGTATATAATGGATGTAATGTTTTTTTCAGTCTCAACCCTCAGCAGTTGTGGCTCCAAGTTGACCACCTCTGAGAGAAGCCTCCTATAAGGTGGGTAAAAAGCGGCCACTGGCATGGCTCAGTGGGGCAGAGTCTGCCTCTGGGAAGGCTAAGTCCCCAGGAAGCACAGACTGTTAGAAGCAAAGCACCCCAGATCCTGTCCCTAGCCCAGGGTACTTGCTTCTGGATGGCTCATCAAAATGTTTCAGGACCCTCAGTTTCCCCCTGTTTCCTGTGAAAGGATCCCTGGATGTCAAAATCAGAGACAGGTTTCCTTATTTACCTGTAATGGCCCAGTTGACAATTGTCTTGGTGCTGAGCCCTGAGCAAAGAACTCACATGATTCTTATACCCGCAGTCTCCCACTTTGGAGAGGGGAGGGATCAGCACAGGATTTATTACACCTAGCACAAGCGTGATAAAGAAGTCAGGAAAGGTGGGTAAGTTACATACCATCTCCCACCTCTCTCCAGCCTTTTAACTGCCCTCTCTCCTTTATATTAGGGAGAGCTCCTGAGTCATGACTCTGTTTCCCAGGAAACAGCTCTGTGAGCTCTGGAAGTTGTCTTGCTGGCTAGCTCGATCCTGGGCAACTAGTGGGGAGGGTTTGGGGAATTCTTACTCTTTCCTATCTTAAGTCTAAATTCCTAACAATATTTCTAAGGCTCTGACTGGATTTCCTACCTCAGTAGCTTTACCTGTAAAAATGTCTAAGTAGAAGTTTACCTCTTGACACTTTCAGTATTTAGTTTGTGTGCCCTCAAATTCTAGATCATAGACTTTGTACTTTAATAAGGTGTGTGTGAGCCGGGCGTGGTGGCGCACGCTTGTAATCCCAGCATTCGGGAGGCTGAGACCGGAGGATCAGGGTTCGCGGCCAGCCTCAGCTACCTAGTGAGGCACTCCGCAACTTAGTGAGACTCGGTTTCAAAATAAAGAATAAAAAATAGGGCTAGGGGTATAGCTCAGAGGTAGAATGCCCCTGAGTTCAATCCCTAGTACTACAAAAAAAAAAAAATAAGGTGTGTGTGTGTGTCTGTGCCTGCGCACCCAGGTGTGTATTACTGTGGATTGAACTCAAGGGCATTGAACCTCCAAGTTACAACCCAGCACTATTTTATTTTATTTTTTAATATTTAGGTAGTGGGACCGGGGTGTTGGTGCACACTTGTAATCACAGCATTTGGGAGGCCGAGACCAGAGGATCTGGGTTCAAGCCCAGCCTCAGCTACCAAGTGAGGTACTCCGCAACATAGTGAGACCCTGTTTCAAAATAAAGAATAAAAAATAGGGCTGGGGGTAAGGCTCAGAGATAGAATGCCTCTGAGTTCAATCCCCGGTACTACAAAAAAAAAGAAAAAAAATTAGGTAGTGGGTATTGAACTCAGGGGTGTTCTACCTCTAAGAAGCTACTTCTCCAGGCATATATATATATATATATATATATATATATATATATATATATATATATATATATATATATCTTTTTGTTTTGTTTTGAAACAGGGTCTCACTAGGTTACTGACAGCGACTCACTATACTGCTGAGGATGATGATCACAAACCTGCAATCCTCCCATCACAGCCTCTGAAGTAGTGGGATTACAGGCCTATGCCACTGTGCCTGGCCTTATTTTCATTTATTTATTTATTTACTGTACTGGGGACTGATCCCAAAGGCATTCTACCTTTGAGCTACACCCACAGCCCTATTGATAAAATTTTTTAAATTGAAATGGAGTCTTGCTGGGCTTTTGAGCGTCTTACTACTTGCTGAGGCTGTCTTTAAACCACCATCCTATTGTCTCAGCCTCCCAATCACTAGAATTACAGGCCTGTACCACCACATTCAGCTTTCTTTTTATTTTCAAACAGGATTTCTCAGTTGTTGAGATCCTTGCTAAATTGCTGAGGCTGACCTCGAACCTGCCCTCTTAGAATGTTCCAGGTCACTGAAGAACCACAGTTGAAAGCCACGAATGACAGGGGCCCAGAGACAAATAAAAAGTGTTCAGGAGCAATCAGCACAGGAAAAAAGATTAAGAACAAAAAGGAAGAGAACAAAATTGGTGTGAAATTTTCATAACAGGGGTTCTTCAAATGTCATAAGGCCAATAGGAGAAACCTGAGGTCCACAACTGACACACCATTTGTATGAATTTAAGCGTATTTTCAGAATACAAATATGCTGATTCATTTTAATGCCTTCACCAGACCATAAAGGTTACCAAGATTCTCACAAAGTACCTTGAATTCTTAGTAACTGGGGCTCAAAAGAGCAAAGATTTATTAGACAATATTTTCTTCAATGTTCCCCAAATATAAGACAATTGTTTCCTGTAGATAAATTATTACAAATGGAATACACCAGTACTTCTCAAGCTAGATTTTGTAGCTAAATAATTGGGTATAAATAATTTTTTGGTGAAAAACAACTCTGTTATCTATTATGCTTTCTTTCAGTATGCAAAATTATAAAATAAAAATAATTTTAATTTCTTTTGTTTCCTTTACTATTTGACCTAAATTAGACATTTTAAAGGGCTTCAACATCGTTATTTGTGTAGTCAGAAGCTGATGTTGGCATACATTTTCTCTAATTAAAACTGGAATTGTAAGCCGGGCGTGGTGGCGCACGCTTGTAATCCCAGCATTCAGGAGGCTGAGACCGGAGGATCCGGGTTCGCGGCCAGCCTCAGCTACCTAGTGAGGCACTCCGCAACTTAGTGAGACTCGGTTTCAAAATAAAGAATGAAAAAATAGGGCTGGGGGTATAGCTTGGAGGTAGAATGCCCCTGAGTTCAATCCCCAGTACCGCCAAAAAAAAAAAAAACAAACTGGAATTGTAAGGCAGGCATGGTGGCTTACAGTTGTAATTCCAGTACTTGGGAGACTGAGTCTGGAGGATCGCAGGTTCGTGAGCAGCCTCAACTACATAGTGAGGCCTTCTGCAACTTAGTAAGACCCTGTTTCAAAATACAGAATAAAAAAATAGGACTGGGGGTGTAGGTCGGTGGTAGAATGCCCCTGGGTTTAACACCCAGTACCGCAAAACATAAATAAATAAAAATAAATAAACACCTGTTATTGTTTATGTATAATACAATATCAAGGAATCTGATGATGTTGATTTTCAAGAAAATGACATTAAATGAAATAATTTTATGAAAAAGGTATATTTTCCTATAAAAATGTATACATGCTTGCATTTGAAGACTTTTTTAAAATCCTCCTAGATTCTTAGAATTAGTCTTTATCATGTGAGAGATCGAATCGTTTTAGGAAATATAATCATTGCACAAGTTTTATAAGAAACATTTAAACTTTAGTATATTTTGTGAGCTTCACTTGCAGCATCAGAGGCGTAGGTATGAGTCACCCATGGGAGGCAGACACCTCCCTTCTCATGCATATTAAATTTGGGATGGTAAAAACTCTCCTTTGTTTTCCTTCCTGCCACACCAAGAGGGGCAGAGACTTAAACCTAGCACCAAAGCCAGGAACTGGCCAAGAGGCATCTCCCAAATATTTGGTGAGCTCAGGTAAATCAGGCAGCTCAGTTCTCACTAGATCTCCATGCTTTCTGAGCTTATGCTGCAGCGTGTGTTTATATGTAAATTTAGATGTTAGAGATAGCTTTCTGACTGCAGCCTGGGACTCAGGGTTGGTGTGCCCATACTTTATCTGCCCGCTGACTGCAAGGAAACTCATTGCATTTCTTGTGAAACTATGGACTGCAGGCTCAAATTTTCATGTGCCTGTGTGTGTGTGCGCCATGTGTGTATGCATGTGTGCGTTTGCTTGTGTGTGTGTGTGTATGTGTGTGCATGTGCCTACCTCAGATATAGGCACAGCACACAAAGAATTAGTGTCAGCCATAGCACTAGCAGAGGTGGTGGTGGTGGTGCCACAACCAATCCTGTGTCCCAGCCACAGAGTGCAGCCCAAGGGTAGCCACCCATTCTGGTGGCTGCCACATCTGGAGTCCAGAGGTTGTCAAGGGCCCAGAGGTGATCAAGGTTATAATCCTATATAATATGGGTGTGCAGCTATATGTTATGATTTTTTGATCCAAGAAGGGCTGCTGTCTAGCATGGTGACAGACAGGGGCAGGAGGGGACAGAAAGCACTGGCTGATGTGCAGTGTGGCTGTCCCTGCAGTGCTAGGGACTGTCGCTTGCCTTATGTAGAGAAACACTCTCCAGCACAGCCAGGGCAAGACCTGAGCCTCTGGACCATTGTACAGATTTCAAAGAGGGGCTGGGTTGTGCTCCTGAATGGCACTGAGGTCCATGAGCAGGGGCTTCATGAGTGTTTCATGCTCTTTGCCCTCTTAGAATGTTCCAGGTCACTGAAAAGCCACAGTTGAAAGCCCCGAATGATAGGGGCCCAGAGACAAATAAAAAGTGTTCAGGAGCAATCAGCACAGGAAAAAAGATTAAGAACAAAAAGCATTAGAAAGCGCTGATGAAATGATCCACTCTGTCCTCATGTCTCAAGATGCCGACAAACCTTATAGATCTCTAGCCACTCATGTCCTTTCTCCATCAACACCTAAAAATGCTGGTGTTTGAACTGTGAAATCAGGAACTCTATCATGGAGGACAGCACACAAATATCATTGAGATTCTCTTTATTTATCATCATTTCTTAAAGAACATCCCCCCAGGCATCACTCCCTTCAACAATTGTTGGTCAGCTCTCACTTTTTTTTGCGGTACTGGGGATTGAACTCAGGGGCATTCTACTTCTGACCTACACCTCAGCCCTATTTTTTATTCTTTATTTTGAAACCGAGTCTCACTAAGTTGCTGAGTGCCTCACTAGGTAGCTGAGGCTGGCATTGAACCCAGATCCTCCAGTCTCAGCCTCCCAAATGCTGGGATTATAAGCTTGCGCCACCACGTCCGGCTCACTCTTCATTTTGAAACAGGGTCTCACTAAGTTATGGAGGGCCTCACTAAGTACCTGAGGCTGGCTGCAATCACATGATCCTCCTATCTCAGCCTCCCAAGTACTGGGATTACAAGTGTGCATCACCATGACTGGCATTATATCTGACTCCTTAAGACATATGCCCCCAAATTTCTTATCAGTCCCCTCCAGCCCAGCTCCCGCATCAGCTTCCATTTCCCATTCCCATTCCCATGCCAGGACACATCTGGAATGCTGGGTTCTGTGTTTCCTGCTGATGTATCTGCACACTAATTCTTATATCCTACTATCTAGAAGAAAGCTTTATTTTTTGTGGTATTGGGAGATTGAACAAAGGGCACCCGACCTCCAAGCTATATGCCTAGGTCATTTTACCCTTTATTTTGAAATAGGATCTCACTAGTTTGTTTGGAGTCTCACAAAATTGCTGAGGCTGATTTCCAACCTGTGATCCTCCTGTCTTAGCCTCCCAAGTACTGAGAAGACTGGCATGTGCCAAGATGCCTCATCACAGGAAAGCTTTGGATACATGAATCCCACTAGGCAGGACCTGAACAGCAACAGGGACTGAGTCCCAGGTTATATGTCACCTGGTAGTCACACTGAAGGCAGGGGACACATTGAAAACAGACCTCTTTTGGCTGCCATACCTCCCTAAGTGTAGCCATCAGCTCAGCACAGAGCTGGGAAAACCTCCCTGGGGACACAGCACTCCACAGGCATCGTAGCTCTCCAGTGGAGCAGGGTACCGGTCCAGGCTCATCTGGCTCATCCTGGCATTGTGGTGCAGCAGGTCCTTGAGGACAGCCATGGAGATGTGTTTCTCATAGAATATGAAGGTCCTGAGTCTGGAGCAGCAGCTCAGGGCTGGCAGGATGGCCTGAAGCTGGGGGTCCTCAAGCTCACAGCCCTCCAACTCCAGGGTCTCCAGGGTGACTGCAACTCTCTCCAGCAGAAGACAGAGGGTCTCGGGGCTGATGTTGGTCAGGTTGGTGCCATGGAGGTCCAGGTGCTTCAGCTGGAAGTGGCCAGCCTGGGAAAGACATGGTCCCCACCCTGCCCTAGGGAGATGCCCCCTCCAGCCATTTCCTACATCTGACTGAACACAGCAGTCTTGGGACACTTGTAACACAGGCATCTTTGGGGGATGTTTCAATCCCAAGCATAACAGATGGGCCAGGAGTGTGGGTCTATGGCAGAGCCCTCATCCAGCACATGCAAAGCCCTGGGTCCTCCCCTCCAGCATGCCAAATGGGAGAGAGGGCGAAGGATACACGATTGCACCATATCCTGAGTCCCTCTGACTGATCCTCATGGAGCACACGCTCTCAATGACTCCTTTCCCTCCAGGTCACTGCAGATTCCTCAGGATCCAACTGGAAAACCAGGTTGGCCGATCATGAAAGACACCAACTACATCAAGGTTCCTTTATTTACTCTTTGTTGGCCACATACCAGAGAACACCATTTCTTTCCTTTCCCAAGCACACTGAGATGTTGGGCTGTGTGCCCCTTTAGAATGCACCCATGTCCAAGGTCTCCTTTCCATGTATCCATTAGTCACATGCTTTGAAATATTTACATCTGCAAATGCGTAAGGGTGTGTGATGAGTTTGAGCTCGATGTTCTCCTGTGATTTTCCAACTGCCACTGGGCTCCAAGCTGTGGAATTCACACCAATAACACATACCATAATAGGCAGTACAAAAGCGGGCCTCATGGGAAGGCCTTATGTCCATCAGAACCTGCATCAGCTTTTCACCAACCCAGTCAAGTTTTGTACTTTCACCAACCGGTGGAGAAGTCTGAGATGGGGTCCGGGCCTGCAGTGGGGTGGGGTAGAGCCCCAGGCTTAAGCAGCTCAGCCCGGCAGTGTGGCGCAGCAGGTCCTCCAGGAAGTCCATGGAGAGGGAATTCCCAAGGCAGCTGAAGGTCTGGAGCTGGGAGCAGTGGCTCAGGGCAGGCAGCAAAGCCTTGACTTGGGCATCCATGAGACAACAGCACTCTAAGCCCAGTGTCTCCAGGGTGCCTGACACCCTCTCCAGCAGAACTCGCAGGGTCTCAGGACTGAAATCTGCCATGTCGATGTGACTCAGGTCCAGGTGATTCAGCTCACTGATGTTGGGACAGCGGCACAGGTCCTCCAGGTCTAATTCCATAAGCGGACAAAACCTCAAGGAGAGTGTCTTCAGCGAAACCAGGCTACCAAAAACAGAGAGAGAGAGAGAAACAGAGAGAGAGAGACAGAGAGAGAGAGAGAGAGAGAGAGAGAGAGAGAGAGAGAGAGAGACAGAGAGAGAGAGACAGAGAGAGAGAGACAGAGAGAGAGAGGGAGTCACTTCTTGTGAATTGTGGTGGCAGGTAGGGAAATGACCTCAAGGCAGGACAGGGCTGCTGGGTGTGGGCTGCATGGACTGGAAGACCAGCTATTGGGGAGGTTGAGGCAGGAGGATTGCAAATTTGAGGCCAGCCTGCTCAATACAGCCAGACCCTGTCTCAAATAAAGTATTTTTCAGAGGAGTTCAGGGGAATCTAGACTGTATGCTCTGTGGTAAGAGTCAAGGGAGCACACCCTTCAGGACTGAACAGTGGACCAGACAGTGCGTCCCTTTCTCCTGTCATGTCCCCAGGGGCAGGCACAGAGCTGATGCCCTTTCTATTATCTGGACAGACACTGGCTTTGCCTCAGGTGCAGAAAAATGGCCGCCATCTGCCCTTACCTGAGGATCTTAGGCAGGTTTCCTTCAAGGAAGAAGACATGTCTATATAAAGCTCCCGAAGGCTCTTCACCTTCCCCAAATGATTAGCATAGATGCGGGCATTCCACTTATTCAGTGTGGAGGAAGTGAGTATGTGTATAGTCCTGTCATAGAAATGAAAGGTGTGCAGGTTTCTCATCCTGGGCAGGTAAGGAGCAAACATTCTCATGGTCCCCCAACTCCAGTAGGTATCCACTTCCAGCTCCTGGATACAGTTCAGCTGGACACCATGGAGAACTTTCTGTATTTCACAGAAGCATTGGCAGCTGATCTTCAGCTTCTCACAGCACACGTCCAGCAGAGCTTTCCTCTCCTTGGCCCAGTTCAAGACGTAGGTGTTGAAGATGTTCATTTTGGCGCAGTTTTCCATGAAGATGTCCATGAGTACTTCAAAGGGCTTCTTGGGCGCACTCCTTGGAGCATGCCTCGCTCTCTGCTCCTCCCACATGGCCTCTGCCGAGTGGGCCCCGGGCAAGGCGCTGGACCCTCTGCTCCAGAAGTCCCCGTGCACATCCCGCAAATCCAACACTTGCAGTTGACACCTGTGGGGAAGGTGGGAAGGAGCATCAGAACTTGGGACCCACCCCACCCCACCCACATCTGCCCTTTCCTTTTATGTTCTGGATTTAGGGGACATACTACTTTCCCTTCCTTTTGTCCATCCTGCTTTCCCCTTGAGGCAAGCCCTGGATTTGGATAAAAGCACCAGTGATCTTACCTGCGAGAGGCAGGTACAGGCCCCTTCAGTCTCCCCTGCCCTCACCACAAGAGCCCTCCACAGCCACAGGCCCTTTCCCAGGGGAGCTCAGCTATGGCTAGGCTCTCTCTACTCCTCCTCCTGGCTCCATCAGAAGCCTCTACCCCACCACTGATCCCCTTCTCTCCTGGCCCCCGCTGACCCTCTCCGTCCTGCCTGGGCCCTCCCACAGGGTCTCCTTGTGATTCCCCACAAAAGCGTCCTTGAACAGTTGTAGAAACATATGCTGGGGCAGGTCCTCCAGAGGGGGCCTGGGGGAGGCCATGTTGGTCAGCAGGCTCCACCAGGCCAGCTTCTGGAGAGAGGGCGGGCCCTCCATGCTCATCCTGCTCTGTCTGCAAGGAAAGGGGTTCTGGGGTAACATGTAGGGAAAGACATCTTTCAGGGACATCTAGGAAACTTCTTTTCACCTACTGGTGGACCCAATCCAGGGTCAAGGCCACTGCTCCAGAGATCTATGGTGGGGGAGTCCTAAATGTGTTGACAGTGTGTGTGTGTGTGTGTGAGTGTGTGTGTGTGTGTGTGTGTGTGTGTGTGTGAGAGAGAGAGAGAGAGAGAGAGAGAGAGAGAGAGAAGGGGAGGGAGAGGAGAGAGAGAGAGATGGAGCACAGGCCCTCCAGGACCACCATACCTTCCATTCCCCCACCTCTTCTCCAAATTCTGGCCCCCCTGGATGTGGTGGCCAAAGATGCTGAGAACCCAGCCCGGCATGGAGGGAAAGTGTCTGATCCCCATTCAAGTCCTTGGAGCAGAACACTGGAGCACAGCACAGTGGTGCTCGCCTATCACCAGCTACCCAGGAGGCCAGTTCACACCCTGAGGCCAGCCTGCACACCTGAGCAAGACCCTGTCCAGAATACAACATGGAAACGCCCAGGGCTGTGGCTCCGTGGTCAAGTCTCCTGGGTCCAATTCTCTCCCTGCAAAATCAATGAATGAACTTTGTATCCAGCTGTGAGATTGGGGGTGTACCTCAGTGATAGAGGTGGGGAGCATGCATGAAGCCCTACGTTGGCTGTCACCCCCACAAAACAAAAGGAAACAATATTCCAGAGTCACACCTGGGAGTGCATGCCTGTAATCCCAGGGCTGGGAGGCTGAGACAAGAGGATGTCAACTTTGAGGCCAGCTTAACAATTTAAGGACTTCCTGTTTCAGAATAACAAGGGGCCAAGGATGGAGCACAGAGATAGAAGGTCTGAGTTCAATGCATAGTACCAAATATATTTTTTAAAAAAAACAGTTGTACAAAATGTCTTTAAGCTTGTTTTTGTGTGTGTGGCACTGGGGATGGAACCCCAGCGCATTCTGTGTCTGAGCTACACCTCAATACTATTTTATACTTTATTTTGAAACAGGGACTCAGTAATTTTTGAAGGGCCTCACTAAATTGCTGAGGCTGTCCTTGAACCTGTGATCCTCCTGTCTCAATCTCCCAAGTACTGGGATTACAAACTTGGGCCACCATGCCCAAAATCTTTCTATTTTTTTTTTTTTTTTTTTTTTTTTTTTTTTTTTGCGGTACTGGGGATTGAACTCAGGGGCATTCTACCTCCGAGCTCCGCCCCCAGCCCTATTTTTTATTCTTTATTTTGAAACCGAGTCTCACTAAGTTGCGGAGGGCCTCACTAGGTAGCTGAGGCTGGCCGCGAACCCGGATCCTCCGGTCTCAGCCTCCCGAATGCTGGGATTACAAGCCTGCGCCACCACGCCCGGCCCCCCAGCCCTATTTTTGATTCTTTATTTTGAAACAGAGTCTCACTAAGTTGCAGAGTGCCTCACTAGGTAGCTGAGGCTGGCCGAGAACCCAGATCCTCCAGTCTCAGCTTCCCAATTGCTGGGATTACAAGCCTGTGCCACCACACCCTGCTCAGTCTTTAAGCTTTTTAAATTTTTATTTTTACTGTTACTTTGCTATGCTGGGGTTGAACTCAGGGCCTTAGGCATGCCAGGCAACACCATACAACTAAGCTACACCCTGAGTGCTGTTAATCTTGAGCAGAAAGAAATGTTTGAACTGGATGTGTTGACCCACGCCTGTATCTCAGTACTTGATAGGCTCAGATTAAACAATTGCAGGTTGGAGGCCAGCCTCAGCAAGTTAGGGATGCACTCAGCAACATAGTGAGACTGAGTTAATTGAGCTATTTCAGCTTGCAAATGTTCTATTTTTGGCACCAAAGCTAATTCTCTTTCCTTAGATTGAGTAAGGGCTATAAGAGGAGTGCCTTCTTCCTCATCAGATTTATACTTTGCTGCTTTCCATTCCAGTTTCTCAGCTTCCTCAGGGCTCAAAGAGTCAATATTTGTCTGTGGAGCAGAAGGCAAAGTTTTTAATTTTTCCACTGCAACGTAAAACCTCTTCCAATTTGTACTGTTCATGTCTTACATCTAAACTGTCTTTAATCATTGCCCATAGACCAAGAGCATCCATAGGCATCTTATTTGGTCCATGGATAGTATAATGATCCTGCAACTTCTCTCCACCTTCAACCAAGTGTCTAAATTTACAGTTCCCTCCTCTGGGAACCAAGGACATACATCCTCAACAAAATTAAGAAATTCACTAAGTCTTTGAGTACTAACCTTAGTTCCTCTAGCAATGAACATAATTTTAAGCATATGTACAAAAAAATGACTATTACCTTGACCCATATTGTTTGATTGTATTTACAACCCCCGAGAAAAATTTTATACCGGGTTTCCTTTTACCTTTCTTCCTTTGCTTATGGGGTCCCCAGTTCTTTCCGTGGCAGCCTTCACCACCTTTCCTCGTTCTCAATTCCCTGTTCAAGGGTGCCAAATGTTGATGACACCTCGACAATCTTGAAGGATTTTGAGAGAGGAAGGTGAGGATTGATAAAGAAAAGAAAGAAAAAGACGAGAAGAGACAAGAAAAGTATTCTGGAGGACTGTCAGTGAATACTTCAGCCTTGAGTTTATTCAGCACAGGTTTTTTATATATTTCTTGAGTACAACAGGGTTACATACATTTATGACATATCAATCATTGTCAGAGAGTGTAACTAACACCACTTCTTCCTTTTCCACGTATAGCTCACATTCCTAACATAGCCTGGTCAAGCAAACTTTCTCGAGTTATAAAACCATAAACCTTTAGAGTCATATATTTACTTCCAAAGAAGTGAGAGGGTCTTTCATCTACACATCCTAGGAGCAATCTCCAGACTTCGAGTCGCCAAAGTAGTCAGAGCAGAAGAATCGTGAGTATGATAACTCATATATGTAGATAGCAACTGCCAGGGGGAAAGGGTGCAGATGGGATCCCACACTGTGGCTCTATGTGAACCCATGAGAGGCAGGCGCAGAGGATCCGAAGATACGTGACTGTGATGGTGACAGTGATCTCAAGCTGGGGTTTCCTGGTCCCTCTCTGCTAACTCAGAGAAAGATGGATACCAGTGACAGGAAACCATGGAGTTCTTAAAACAAATAACAAGTGGCACATGCTTGTAATCCCAGTACTTGGAGGACTGCAGGGTCAAGGACAGCCTCAGCAAGTAGTGAGACTCTCATCAACCTAACAAGACCTTGTTCCAAAATAAAAATAAAATAGGGCTTGGGGTGTAGCTTGGAGGTAGAATGCCCCTGGGTTCTATCCCTAGTGCCACAAAAACAAAACAAAACCAAAAAACGTGTGCCACCAGACCCAGTTTATGTCTTTCTGTTAGCTGTTGGGGCTGGAACCCAGGGTAAACAATTCTACCACTGAGTTACACTTCTGCCCCCCACCCCAACCCCTCACCTGGCTCAGCTCACAGACAGTGTCTTTACAATTTGAATGAACTGTAGGGACAGACAGAATCTCATAAGAAACGTCTGTCCAGGTATAGCTACCTTCTGGTCTTCCAGAGACAGCTACGGGGTCCCACGGTGGGGTGGAAGGTAACCCTAATCCCCTTTCCAACCTCTTCTTACACCGATGCAGGTGAGGGAATTCCTGAGGATCTCCCCTGAGGTTGGGTGGGCACAAGCAGTAAAGCTTTTCCTTTAGATCATATACTTAGTGTGCATACAAAGAAACAGAAGAAAAATCTGCTATACTTTCGGAGTATTTTTTCTCTGAGACCCAACAAGCCCTGTGGGTATTCCCTTCTGCAATGCTTCCAGAAAGACTCTTCTCATTCTGGGGATGTTTATCACATCTGGAAAGATGATCACACCTGAGCCACAGTGGCCGGCATCTTTGACAGCCCCCAGCTCTGGGTGACAGGTGTGATGCTGGTAGCTTCTTTACCAGAGCCGGCCTGCTGTCTGGCAGATACAGGGCCAGGAGCCTGTCCAGACCTTCAGCCTGACCCCTGCATCTTGCTGAGATGCACATGAGGGTCTCAAACTGTGCTCACCTAATGCAGTCATGAGACTGGTGATGGGGCTTGACACTCTGCAAATGCCTTGCACTTAGTGAGATCCTGCTTCCGAAAAAGAACAAACAAATAAAAAACAAAAAGGGCTGGGAGTGTAGCTTGAAGGTAGAATGCCCTTGGGCTTCATCCCCAGCACTGCCTCTCCAAAAGAGGTAACATTGAAGGTGAGACCTGTAGGATGAGAAGGAGCCCATCTAGTATCAGGAAGTGTAGGGTAGGCAAGGGGAGAGCGTGGTGGAGAAGCTCCTGCCTGCCCCTCCACCCCTAGAACTCACGTCCATGCAGTGCACCCAGCTCCCCGCACCTATTCCTGCTAGTGATTTCCACCCCAAGGAGAGAATGCTCCGCTGTGTTTTGCTTGGAGGTGATTTAATGCCCTCTGCAGTGTTCCGCTGTAGAAGTGACTGCTCTGATTTCTCTCTCTGACACTCCTCCTGGACTGGTGACTCAGCAGCCACATCAGTAGACCTAAGAGCATTCAGGAAGGTGCTTGGAATAGGAGAGAAGTATTTTGGCTAGCAGAAAGTATCACCGAGAAACAGAAAGAAGTCGGCGGGGGGGAGGTGGGGAGCTGCTTCGTGGATGTATTTATCTCACTGACCAAAGTGTCTTCAGGAAGCCCCAGCAAATGATAACATGGAAGATTCTTTCTGAGCCCCTGTAGACAAAATGCCATCAGCTAGTCTAGGATCAATCTCCTTCATTCTGCCCAATATAGACTCAAACCTCCAGTCATATCTGAATCAGGCAACTGGGAGTTTTAAGAATCACAGATAGAGCACTAGGCTAAAACTCTGAAGTATCTGGAGTTTCTGTCTTCCTCCCTTACCTTGGCAATGACATTTGACTCTTTGGCTAACTACTATTCCCTTGTATCGCCCTGGCACAAACCTGGCAGGTAACACCCTATACCATTTCCCCTTCCATCCTTCCATGTTCTGTGTCTTAGGGTTGCTTTTTTTTTTTTTTGTGTGTGTGTGTGTGTGTGTGTGTGTGTGTGTGCTGGGGATTGAACTGAGGGGCATCTACCTCTGAGCTACACTCCTAACCCTAATTTATTATTTTCACATGCATATCCATGTTTATAGCAGCACAAATCACAATAGCCAAATATTTTATATTTGATTTTCAAACAGGGTCTCACTAGGTTGATGAGTCTCACTACTTGCTGAGGCTGTCCTCGAACCTGTGATCCTCTTGTCTCAGCCTCCCAAGTACTAGGATTAGTTGTGTGCCACCACACCCAGTTTTCCCTAGCATCTTTTATGTTGTGTGTATGTGTGTGTATGTGTTGCTGGGGATTGAACTCAGGGGCATTCTACCTCCAAGCTATACCTGCCCCCCCCCAACCCTATTTTATTTTTTATTTGGAAACAGGGTCTTGCCAAGTTGCTGACAACCTCACTAAATTGCTGAGGCTGGCTGTGAACCTGTGACCATCCTGTCTCAGCTTCCCAAGTACTGACATTACAAACCTGCACCACCCCACACAGTTTATCTTTTAAATTTCAAGACAGGGCCCCACTAAGTTGCCCATGGTGGCCTGGAACTTGGGATCCTCCTGTCTCAGCCTCCTCATTCCCTGGGATTACAGGCATATGCCACCTTACAGGGAGGGACCTCTGAAGGACCTCCTCGAGGGCAGGGAGGGATGAACAGTCTGTATGTCCCTGGATGGTGGAAGTTGTTTCAGACATGATCAGCTCAGCACGGGTTTGAGAAGATGAAGTCAAAGACCTGGAGCTGGGGCCTGAGGCCAGAGAGCAGCTGAGACCCACAGACCTGGGGAGTCACACTACCCCAAGTCTGAAGCCACCCGGGCTAGGAGTGATGGGCACCCTTAGGGAGGTGGGTGACAAAACTTGTGTCCCTGTCACCATGGCGGCTGCTGCGTGGGCCCTGGTCCTTCAGAGGCAGGTTTCTTCCACTGAGCCCCAGTTTCCAGGGCCCTTTGTCCTGTGAAAGAACAATCTAAGGCCCAGTGGAATTTTTCTTTTTTT
>PVLC010036496.1:0-15903 GCA_004027655.1 Graphiurus murinus
AAAGGGCCATGGACAAGGAGCTCTATGAAAGGAGTCAAGGCAGCAAATATAAATGATAATGACAAAAACGATAGCAGTGAGCCATATGCCCAGTCTCATCCAGTCACTCCTAGCATCTCAGCACCGTCACTGATACCTGTTGAGTTTGGCAGCTCTAGTTCCAGTCCTTGCTCCTCCATGTGCTAACTGTGCACCCTCAGGAAAACCAGCACCTAGTTTCCTCATCTGTACAATGAGGATAGTGCTATTTTTGTTTTGTGAGGTGATGGGCAAGTGAAAATAAGGTAATACATGGGCAGAGCTTGGCACACAGAATGGCCCTTAAGTCATCCTCTAGCTATTTTTATGACTAGGTGGACACTTTTCTTATTCCCACTTTACAGATCAGGAAATTGAGGCTCAAACAGGTTATGTCACTTGCTGGAGATTTACATCCTCAAAGTGGCGGGGCCTGGACTTAGCTCAGGACTGTCTGACACTTGACCTCACCACTTTCTGGCTCTCTCGTATCCTCTGATAAATGGCTGAAGATGTCATGGGTAGAGGAGATACTGTGCTGAGGACATGCACCTGTGCTGCCTTTTCACACTCTCACCCAGGTGACCTCAAGGAGCAGGATCAGAGTGTTTGCTGGAGGAGGGCAATCACACAGCACATCACTTGGAACTGCCCAAGCGATTGTCTTTCTCTCTCTTCCTCTAATCTAGAATTACAGAATTATGGAGGCTGACTATATATTTTCCAACTTCTTGTTAAAGACCTTTGATCTGGGTTTTGCTTATGCAAATTCCTTTGTTACCCAGTTTCAATATATGTTTGCTTTTTTTGTTCCTGTTAGAGATTTGTCTGTTAGAGATTACAATCTGTCGTGGCAGATAAAAGCTGTTTCCCTCCTCCCTCGACTTGGATGCTTGCAAACACTCCTAGGGTGCATTGCATACACCTAAGAAATAGAATGCACACATTTATTACTAGATTAATTCTCTATGGCCTTCCCTGCCTGGCTCCTTTCAGCCACAGCACATGCGTTCTTTATCAAGCTTGTGTGTGCTCAACTATGTGAAATGACTCAGAGCCCGCTGAGCAGACTGATTTAAAAAACAAAACACTCCAAACAATCTTAGAATGATCCTCTGGAGAGGATTATCCTGGATTCCCTTGGAAAATACCCTCTGTGGTTCTGGGGAGGTCAAAGATGTGAGTCCAGGGTTCTGTGGTTTATAAAGGCTGCAGATATCTAATTGGGGCCTTGGTCTAATGGCTCCAGGAATCTTTGGACTCGGTGTGGTAATAGTAATAGCAATTTAAAGTGGACTCATTACTGGAGCAGTTATTGCTTTTGTTCAGAATGGCCCATCCAAGTCAGGCCCTATTAAATACAGCAATTCAACTGACACTTAACGTCTTTAGGGAGATGAATTATCCTTTGGCCTGGTCACCTCCACTTTGAAATTTGATCATCGGTATGAGTCCTAGGAGAGTAGTTTGGGCAGATGCATTTGTTCATGGAAGCCTCCATTGCAGTCATTCATTCAACACACATTTAATGGGGACTGACTCTATACCTGACACTACATGAAGCTCTGATCTATGATAAAAATGAAGCCAATGTGCACCCTGGATTTAAGGAGCTCACAGCTTTTATCTAGTCATAAAACACTGATTGGGTGCCTACTGTGTGCAAAGAGCCCTGTGCTAGGAATTGTCCAAGAGAGGGTAATGGCAGGATGTTGCTGCTTATAGGACCCCTGTAGTCTTGTGTGCAGTACTGACTTGAAGTCGGGTACCTGGGTCCAGCCTAAAATGTAATGCACGTCCTGAGAGGGACAGGGAATGCAGGCATGAGGGAGGAAGAGATTCCCTCTGTTGGTTGGAGTGGGGGAGCTTTTGTAGTAAAGGTGGCATTAATGATCCTTGAAGGATATCTCCTCCGCTGTGACAGCCCTGGCAGAGTGAATGAGGGCCAGAGCTGGCAGAGGAGGGCTGAGTCAAGAGAGCCCCAGGTGAAGCGGAAGGACCTGGAGAGGTGGGATGTGAATGGTCACATTCTCTGGGAGCCCTTAGCACCTTGTCTTTCTTGTAAAGTTCAAGGCCTTCTTGGCTGTTGAAGTGGTACAACTGGTTTGTCCAAACCCTGAGGACTGTGTGTTCTAGCTGTTCAGTGGGACCTTCTCCATCAGCAAGCTGCTTCTCCAGTTGGAGAAGACAGCTGGGAGCAAGAGGGTCATTTCCCACAGCCTGTCTGGTTGGGTATAAGTCTGTGTTCTTGATGTATAAAATATCTATTATACTTTTTAATCACAAGTCAGGATAACACTTTTTAACAGGAAGATTTTGTGGAGGAATTCTCTTAATACCGAGCTCCATTTAGGCATTACTGGGTAGTTTCCTTATTAAACAGTATCTTTTAATTTAATAATTAGGGGGAAATGGTCTCTCCCAAAAGCTCGACCTAATTTGATTCACTGTGACAGATACCTAGTTGGGGATATCTGTGATGGTTCTTGCCCTCATTAAAATTCTGAGAAGTCTTTTATTGCTATTCTTATTATTTGTTTAGAAAATATATTTAAACAGAAAGAAGAAAATAAATCCTCAGTAATCCTACCACTCAGAAAAATTTTGGCAGGTTACTCTTTCAGCCATGTTTTATATATGTATATATGTGTATGTGGTTTTAACTTCCTTTTTCCATTCTATGCGTTTTTCTACTCATTAAAGCATCTCTATTTTAACTCAGTCTTTAATTCTATTTTTACTCAGTCTTCTTTATACCAGCCTTTTTGGCCAATATAGTTTTTATTAGCTGTATTCTCTGCAGCTTGTATCATGAAAACAATCGGTTTTTAAGTTGCCTTCCAACCACAGGCTCTGTCCTAATGCTAGTTCATTTTCCAAACCACACAGTGCGTCTGTTGAGTGGGTTGCCCTTTTTCCAGGAGGTTATTCTACCATTTCTTCCAAACCAGTTTTAATGGCTCTATTGAATTGGGTCCAGCAGACGTTCCATAATTTATTTAACCACTCCCTAATTTAGGGGCATTTATGTTGTTTCCAAGTTTTTGTTATTATAAGCATCACTGCGGATGATGAGTTTGTAGCTATTACTAGTGTAAACTTGGAGCTCCCAGCAGCTCCATATCCATTCTTGTCCCCAGAATTGAATGACTTGGAGCCAGAGACAGTTGCCCAGCACTGGCTTCTGTAGGGTAGGAGCCGGACAGCTCATTACATTGTTGTCACTTCTTCCTGTGCATCCTGATCATCCCTTGGATACCTGGCATGGAGCTAGCCCCACATCACCCTGCCCATTGCTGCCCTGCCCAGAGAGGAAGACATGAGGGTCCTCCAAAGGGCTCCGCTAGTACCCTCCATCAACATCCTCCCACTGCTTTTTCTGGCTTGTCTTAGCAACCACCCAGAGTGCCATTGGTTCTTCATTGACTCCTTCCTTTGGACTAGGGAGGGTCCCCTGGAATCTCACCTGGCTATTAGATAGTGAACACAGACAAGGTACTAGGAGGTAAGAAATCCAGATGAATGACTTAAGATTTTCAAACTATTTGTATCATGACTTCCTCAGGTTTGGCCAGGTCCCTAACAGCACCCCTACCCAAGTGCTTCCCACTTTCTAGTACCAAAGAACTAAAGGGACTACCTAGATTACAAGGTGGTATTTATGCCACAGAAGCCCACAGGCATCTTGTGAATTTATTATTAAAGAACAGCCATTTCTTCCGCAATGGTGCCAACTTTCTTCATTCACTTTCTGGTACAGAGTAACCCCAAGTGTGCTGTTAGGTCACCGTCACATTTTTGTTAGGTAAAGCCGTACACTTTTCCAATTAAGACAAAGAATGTGCAATTTCCTGAAGTCAGGATTGAGGTCATAACCTTGCGTGCTCAAGAATTCCAAGTATCATTAATCCATCAAATTATGATTGCGAAGAGGAAATGCCCTATCAATATCAGATGTGATGGGAGGGTGACCTGGCTGTGCCAAGCCACTGTTCTGGATGGCCAGGCTGGGTCATAGCAGACCTGGCTGGTCCAGGTAGTGTCTCCTAGCAGAGGGGGCGTGTGTCTCCTCTGGAAGCAAGGAGGTTCTCTTCTAATCCAGTTTTTCTGTTTAAGTATGGAACACACACCCATGTGGCCTTGTGAGCATGATGAGTCTGTGCTTTCTCAGCCTTGATTTCCTGCTGAAGTCTAAGCCTCTCAAGTCAGGAGGCCTGGGCAAGGGGTGGGGGAGCTCTGAGCTGAGCAGAATTGTAGAGATGAGGAGAATGTTGATTTCATCTCATAGCAAATAGAATCCTGCCGCATGCTGTTTCTTGGGAGGAAGGGAATGTTTTCCATGTCTTTGTCCCTGTTCTACAGGGACACACTCCTGGAATGGAGCATCCTGTGGGTTTAACTGAGATCACATGGCTTCTCTTTTGCTAAAGAGAGTGGGACCCTTAATTATGGTCCAGTGACACTGTAGCTATTGAGCTAAGTAATTCCAGTAAAGTAGAATGGGAAATGAGTGACTTAAACAAAAGCAGCACCGGTGTGTCCATTACAGATGCTACCTGAATATGGCCCGCTGGAAATGTGGGCCCAGGTACCTTGTGGGTGGCTCTGTTGTGTATTCCTGTTTGGCCCCAACAATTGGGTTCTATTTAATTTTTTTTCTCCCTAAGTTGTGTAGGGTGCACAGTCATCAGAGTTACAGTTAACTTACAGATTTGGAGCAAAACCCATGAATTTAGGAGGCATATAGGAATGGGTTAGAATTTTGGCTATGCTACTTTCTGGCTGGATGATCTTGACTTTTCTCAGCATTGTTTTTCTCATGGATGCAATTGAGGGGATGAGACACTTCCCAGAGTTGTCCTAAAAATTAAATGGGACAGCCTTAGTGACAGCCCTCAGCTGTGTGCTGGGGATGGAGGAGGTAGAGGTGTTGAATACCTATATGGTGGTATTCTTTCCCTCTCCAAAGCCTCGTCAGGCATCTGGGTGGGCTGCCCCTCAGCGGATGCTGCAGCTCCTCATGTTTAACATATGGGTTTCAGAGTCAGACCTGGGTTCCATGCTTTGGTTAGGTATTCGTAGGCAAGTTACTCAACTTTCTGAGCCTTTATTTTCTCTTCTGCAAACTTAGCACCTCATATAGTGTAGTGAGGAGTCATATGAAGATGCAGGTTGCAGAGGGACTTAGCTCAGTACCTGGCACAAGGACAGTGCTCAATTGTCATTACTCGGGGTGAAATATCCTTAGGGGCTCTAGCCGGTGGATCCAGACTTCACTCCTTACTGCATCTCTCTTGCGCTAGCTGACATCTGTTCCTCTTCTTTTAGAGGAAGCAGTATTTTTAGCAGAAGTTGTCATTGCTGCCTGTAACCTGGTCAAGGTTTTCAGCTCTACAGGTACTATATCTGTGGCTGGATTTGGGTCCACCTGTCAATCCCACACAGTGGGCCTCAGCGACTCAATTTACAAGGAGAAAGTTAAAATTAGAATTTCCAGAGCTCTGGAAAAGACCCACCTCCCTCAGCATCATTATTTATTTATGCTTTAATCTTCGCCGACGACTCTGAGTTGCTTGATGCTCTGCAGAAAGCCCCGAGTAAGAGTAAATGGAAGTCATACATGCACCCAAAGTAATTAATGCACTTTCTACTAGCAAGGGAACATGTAATTTGCAGGAATGTGTGTCGAGACCTACCCTACTAAATTTACACCCTGTAATTTGCAACGTTTGCTGGCACAGAATCGGTAGATTGGTGAGACTAGTTTACCTGCTTTGCAATTATATCTGCTGGCTGGTATTGCAGGGTTGGGTAACTGGGGAGAGGGGAGATTTCAATCACTTAAGTAAATTAGAAGCAGCTTGGGGACCCATCTGAGATCACCCTCTGGTTAATCATGTTTCCTTTGTAAACCTGACAGCTGATAAAGGTGAGGAAAGGAAGAGGTTGAGGACCCAGGTCCTGAGGCCTTCCTGGGTGTGGATGGTCCCGGGGCTTGTGGCTCAGGAAGGAATTTCTGCCGCAGTCTCCCCTCAGACAGCCCTCTGGAAAAGGAAAACACAGAACTAATATAACAGAAACGGTTTTATGGTCTGTTTTATGAGCTGCATCAGCCCTAATAATTGGCTCTGGGGAGACTCTTGTTAGTTTTTAAAACTGGAAGTCACTTTGCAGCATCTGCAGACCAGTGATTTTTATAAAATCTTCATAAATGTTCTTGTTTTGGGAAACCTGCAGGAGTATCTTCCAGACAGCAACTTAGCCTTCTAGGTGTGCTGGGTGCTAGGAAGCAGGTGTTAGATGGTTGCATTTCCCCACGTTTTTGTGTTTGTGGCCAGATGAAAGAATCCATTGAAGATGAACTGAGGTTTATGCAGATTGAGCCCTGATATAAACCCTAGATCCTCAATTTATTCCTTTGATTAAAGCTGTTATAAATATTAGATGTTTGCAAGGGCATCTGGCACATGGAGGGCACCCAGTAAATGGCCATTATCATCAGTACCATTTATATTTGGGGAGGGCATATTATTTGTCAGTTATAAAGAACCCTTGGCTACACAAACCAGGCAGAATTGGTAAAAACATGTGGTAGAATTCTGTATTCTTTCAAAAATCCATATGAGTGGATTTTTCTACCCAAAGGCTTGAAGATGTAGATTCCATACAGATCCTGCTGTTGAAGAGAATAGATAAGGTCAGAGCTGCAGAAAAGCCTCAACCGTCCTCACTCCAGGGTTCATGGAAGAGGGTGGCATTCTTATTTGGCCTTGGGGACTTCCTCAAGAGTTGGAAAATATAAAGAAGAATTTGGAATCTGAGGGGAGAGCGCCTTTCTCCCGGGAGTTTGTTGTGGTCAAGGATCAGAGCTTTGGGGACAATTCCGCGAGTGTCCTAGACTTGTGGGAGTAAGAATGAATATTTTCTGTGCGTGCACAGTTGCCTGTGTTTATTCCTGCTAAATATTTATGGGTTGGCAGACGGCAACTAGGAAAGGCCCGTGTTTAACTGGCTAAGTATTAATAAGCATATTTAAGAGAATTGAGGCCTTTTGTTTTGTCTTTTTAAGACATGAATCCGTTCTTATTCACCGTGCTTCTGCAGGGAACTGTGCTGCGTGGGGAAGAAGCTCTGCTTTGTTTTCCTTGAAGGTTTTCCAGCTTGGACTTCGATTTCCACTGAGACCTTATTTTTAAAAACATGTTTTTGCAGCAGTATCACCACTGTGGAGTTGAGAGCTGTCTCTTACAACTTCGGTTATGAAAATAATGTATGCTGTGCTTTTATTCCTTTTAATTGGCCATTCCCACCTTCCTTTTTCTCCAGATGGGGACAGTGCCAGCTATTTCCCTCCTTTGTAATTTTCTTTTTTCTGCCTTCTCCCACACTCTGAGGTCAAGGCCCAAGCACACACCTCTGCTCTTATCCTGGCTTCCTGGTACTCATGGAAATGGATTATATTCCATTCAGATGTCCCTGATAGCCATACGTGGCTCCTTTCCCCTTTTTCTTCCTAGAACTTCCCAGATGAGTCCATTTCCTCATCTTGGCTGTGTCTCTCTGGAACTCCCTTTTTTGCTGATATTGGCCCTTTTGTTTTGTTAAATTAAATGTTTCCAAATGTAGTTTAGAGCCAGGTGGGGGACAGTTCTACAGGCAGGGCTTGGGAGGAGCCCTCTTGGCAGGCTGGCTGTGCTGGGTGGAGAGAAGGCTAAGGGAAAAAGTATTGGAGAAAGTGGTCCTGTGTTACTTTTCGCTTACCTGAAAAAATTGTTTCCATCTGAATGGAGATGGATTCTCCCCTGCCAGAGGTTTATGTTGAAAGGTGTAAAGTGGAATTGGGAAGATGAAATTAAACACCTTGGGGATGAGTGGACTTCCCCTTCTACTGTTCTCCCCACCCCGCATTCTCCTAAGTAGGTTTGGTGCCCATGCCGTTTGTTTGTTACTGATTTGCTTGCACAAAGTTGGAGACGTTGGATCTGTGTTGAAAAGGCTAGGAACCACTTCACCTCCTCCAATAGCATTATTATTATTATTATTATTATTATTATTATTATTATTATTACTTGCAGTACTGAGTATTGAACTCAGGGGCATTCTACCTCCGGGCTACACACCTAGTCCTATTTCATTCTTTATTTTTTGAAACAGAGTCTCACTAAGTTGCGGAGGGCCTCACTAAGTAGCTGAGGCTGGCTACAAACCCAGATCCAGACTCCCTAGTACTGCGATTACAAGCGTGTACCACCATACCTGGCTCTATTATTATTATTATTATTATTATTATTATTATTATTATTATTCTACTATTACTACTACTACGACTGCAGAAAAGAGCATCTCAGAAAGGCAGGTCTAGAAAAAACACAGTTTTCAAAAAAAGATTGTTTTATTTGTCTTAAGAATGACTTTTTCCCCCCTCCCTGAAATCTGGAACAACTATCAGGAATTTTCCAACTTTGCATATAGTCGCTTTATTGCCATCTGACTCCACTCTTTGTTATTTTCTCTCTTGTTTTCTTTGGGGGGTTAAAAATTCACAGGAAAAACGGTCAGACTTTGGGATAGAGTGCTCATGCCTGGACAACTGTCAGCAGAGGAGACGAGAGGATGTAATCGACTCTTTGGTGTTTGCGTCTGGATTATCCAAATGCTAACATTTGAAGCCTGGGCTGGCTCCCCATATTGCTTGTTACATTTTGGAATTGCTCACCCCTTGCTCCAATGGTGCTGAAGAAATGCAAACAAAGTACAGCATTAGCCTGAGCAAAACATATAACTAGGACAGTGGATCTGCTGCCAAAAATACCATCTGCTGTTTCCCAAAGCCAAAGATTGATGACTTGAGTTGTCTCTGCCTTCAGTAAATAGTCAAAGAGACTACATATATTTATTTTAAGTTTGACCAGCCTTTCATAATATTTCCTATTAGAAGAGCAATAGCCGTTGAAGTTATTAAAGCAGGGTTCTGTTCTTTGGCTCCAAAATAGATGCTTAAAATTTTTGAATAGCATCTCAGTTCTGTTTTCTTAATGTTTCCCTTTCTGAGCCTCTGTCGATGTGGGGTGGCGGGGCCAACCCACCTGAGGCATCTCTCATCTGATGTCAGGCCCCTGCTCCAGGGCTGATGATGTTAATTTCTTCTGGTGTCTGGGTCTAATCCCTCAGCCTAGCTTTTAAAGCTTTCCGCAAACTTCTAGCCCCCTCTATGACTATTTGTGGTTGTGCTTTCATTTATCTCAATGTTGCGTTTGGAATGTAGGTTTGCATTTTACCCCTCCTGCAAAACCAACCTGGTTGAAAATTCTCCCAGGAAGCATTCGGCGACGCTTCCCCTGGAATGAATTTCTCTCTCCTTAGTAGTTCCTGCATCTTATTTCCTAGTCCTTCCCCTGGCATTTATGACTTAACTCTTAAAATTGCAGCTAGTTGGTGCTCAATTCTTCTCTCCGGTCAACTGTAGGTTTTCTTTGTTCTCCTACCTAGTAGTCCCTATGACCTGGAGTAACTAGGTGTTCAGCAAGTTCCTTTTGTGTAAATGAACGAATCAATTAGTTGAATGAATGCTTTCTACAAAACAGCACAGGATAGGCAGTGGTACACATTAAATATAAACATCTTGTTCTGGGGACTCAGTGCAGTGGCAGAATGTCATTGTGGAGGAGAGCACTGGCTCAGGCGTTTTAGCAACAAGAACACAGTGGTCCCTGGTGTCCAGTTTCAGATTTGGATGGTCCCCTCTCCCAACACTCCAGGTGTGTAATTAAGTTAGGATTTGTGTATCAGAAGTTCTGCTGTCTCCCTGTATCAGGAGTGATGACTTCAGGAGGGTGGAGAGAGGACCATAGATAGTAACAGCTTCCTGATAAGGAGATCTTTTTTGGTGTTTGGGGGTCACAGTGGTGGTCAAGAGGAAATAATGCTTTGGGGAGCAAGATAGATATTGATTTGCATTCTAGTTCTCCATGACCATTTTGTCGTCTTGAATCTCAACTTCATCATCTGTAAAATGGGCATATGACTACTCTGTAGGGATGCACTGTAAATTAAATAACACACAAAGTACCAGTTCAGGTCCTAACACAGAGCGAGTGCTGCAGAAATGTAGCATCAATTTGTTTTCTCTTTTGGTACTGGGGACTGAACCAAGGGTATTCTACCTCTGAACTACACCCTGAGACCTATTTTAGTTTTTATTTTGAAACAGGGATTCAATAAATTGTTGAGGGCCTTGCTGAGTTATTGAGACTGGCTTTGAACCTGCAATCCTTCTGTCTCAACCTCCCAAGTACTGGGATTACAGGCGTGTGCCACCACACTGGGCTATGTAGCATCATATCTAAGGGAAATTTGAATGTGGTCATGGTTAACATATGATGTCATAGTCTGATTGCATAGCTGTGGTAGGAGAAGGCAGTTGGGGCCATAGTTGTTTTTAATTTGCAAGGTTTAATAATGCCTTTTTCTTGCTGTCGTCCCTGAAAGTGGTTTCTTACTATCGATTTTAATTAGTCAACTTAGATTGCTTCCCTTTTATGTTCCAAAGTTGCTAGAGGTTAGGAATTCTAAGTAATATCTCTCTGTTTCAAGATGTGAGCCTCTGAGAATTTTGAAACTAAAACAAACTGGTTGGAAAAAGTGGAAAGAATACAAACCTCGGTACTGGGACACAGAGGATGGAAGTTCATGTTCACCAAGTGCTGTGTGCATGTATGTCATTATCACTGTGAACTACATTATGATGTGAGACTATCATGCACCAGTAAAAGTGTAAAAAAAGAATCTAATCTCTGCATTGTGGTTCCGAAGTTAGTTACTGGTTGTAAAATAGATAAAAATGTTTTATATATAAATCGGCTTGCTCAAAGACAATTGTATCTGGTCAGTTTAGAGAGAGAAATGCTGTTTCTATTTATTTGTATGAACATCCTGAGAAGTATTTTGTTTTCTCCAAGTTCTGAGCCTTCTTGTCCTATAAGTAGGACTGAGGACAGTGCCGGATTCCTTGTGGGAGTTTGGTCACGCATTTTTCTGAGGTCTGTATGAGTTCCAGAGCCTCCTGGCCTCTTGGCAGCTTGTTAAGGTGAAGGGACTTGGATGGTATTTTATTAAACCAATTCCCTTTTCTCCCCTGGAGTTTGGCCCCCGGGAGAGTCTGCTTTTGAGTTTCCCCTTTCTGTTTAGGAGCTGGGACAACTGGCAGTGGCCCTTTCTGGGGCCTGCAGTCCTACTGCTGCCTCTGCACTTGGGCCACCCTCTGCAGTTCTGTGGATAGGGAGGCCCTGCTGGAGGTTGGGCCAAGGCCAGGGGAGCTGGCACTCCTTTGTGCCTTAATAAAGACACTTTTTTAAAAAGCCTGGTTCCCCTCCTGAAGGTTCCACTGTGTGATCTTTGGACGGGGCCTGTGATTCTTGGGCCGAGTGACTGTGGTCTGAGGTGTTCCTTCCACACCTCAGTGCCTCCCTGTTCTCGGAAGCAAAGCTCTGAGCGACCTTTCCATGTTCACCCACCTTTGGGATTTTTCCTGGGGTGGAGGAGGCGTCTGGAGATTGACTGGCTCTGGGCGGAAGTTTGAACAGAAGCTGTTTGTTTTGTAGGAACACAGAAGCTGCCCTGAGGAAGGGGGAGAGAGAGAGAGAGAGAGAGAGAGAGAGAGAGAGAGAGAGAGAGAGGGAGAGGGGGAGGGAGGCAGACAGAGAGACACAGCCAGATAGGTGTTTGACAGGAACATACCTGTGTGCATCCATGATTTCATTTCCTGTGGTTTCAGTTACCTGCAGTCAATGGAGGTTTGAACATATGAAATGGAAAATTCCAGAAATAAGCCGTTCCTGAGTTTTGAGTTCTATGCAGTCCGGAGTGGTGTGATGTAATCGCCCGCTGTCCTGCTCTAGCCTGCCCTGGGGACATGAGTCATCCCTTGGTCTGGCGTGTTGTAGGGGCGAAAGAACTTTCTCTTTTCTTCTTGGAGGTTTGATTACCGGGTCCACTGGAATGGACTGATGAGTGAGCAACAGGCGGAGAGGCACTGTGTTTGTTTTCTATGTGCAGGGGCCATCAAAAGAACAAAAAGTGAGTGTCCAGCAATCAAGTGAAGAGTAAAAGCTTCAGTACCCTCATCATGGGGGAGCAGCAGGTGAGGGCTGCAGGCAATTTTAGGGGGATAATATGTGAGTTTTAGGGGAGATGAATGGACCCAAGAAGCCCAGGACAAAATTCCTCTGGGCTCTGGGTGTGGTGTCAACTCCAGTCTGTCTTCCTGTGATGAGCATTGCTCTCTCCTGGTTGAAGGGATTCACAATTGAATACCTTCTAGAGGACCCAATTTTCAAGGCAGATAGGGATTTTCAGACTGGCAATTGAACCCAGGAGCATTGTACCTCCGGGCTACACCTCCAGCCCTTTTTATTTTTTTTATTTTGAAGCAGGGTCTCCCTAAGTTCCTGAGGATCTTACTAAGTTGCTGAGACTGGCCTCCAACCCTCAATCCTCCTTTCTCAGCCTCCCAAACACTGGACTTACAGGTATGTACTACCATACCTGGCCCATAGGGGAACTTTAGAGAAAACCCTTCCCTGCCTCTGCTGTTCCACAGATTTCTCAGAAGTCCAAAGAGGCATATCCAGTGGATCATTTTCTGAGCCTCAATAGTATCTACGCTGTATATACCACCTGCTTTGCTAGCCGCTTCGTGGCCGGCTGGGTTGTCAGATCTGCTGCTGTGATATTGTGGTGCTGGTATTTGTGGCTTTAGGCATCCCCTGGGAGTCTTGGGAGGTGTCCCTTGGGGATGGGGTGGGGGCTACTGTGCTGAAATGTATGGATGCTAATCTCAGGGCTGTTTCAGTGTCCTGGGAAGTGATGGCCTTGGTTGTGCTGAGGAGTGGCAGTGGCTGGGAAGGCCAGTGGTACCTGTGGTGACGCCAGAGCGCTCTTCAGTGTCCCACTGCCTGCTCCCTCCTTCCCTACATGCTAGGGGAACCTTGCTAGGGGCTAAGATCAGCCTTCCTCCCCCAAGACGAACCTTCTTTCCCCTGTTGTCTGAGTGGCGCTAGCGACCTGGCAGTGCCTTTTTGAAAGAACTGTTATGACCAGGGAGGAGAGAGCCAGCCAGATTCAGACTTGTCCCTGGACTTCAGGCAGAAATCCTGGTTCGAGCACCTATTCTGTAGATTCACTGAGCATAAATTATTCGGGATGGCTTTTCTTTCTGTACAGTCTGCTATACACTTTGCCAAAGATAACAAAAGCCTGTTTGTGAACAAAAGAAGGGGAACCTCCAAACTAACCCCATGGAAAAGTTCAATGAAGACCCCCCTCTAAGGGCCCTGATAGCCAAGAATAACCCCAGAGGAGTCTGAGGGGTGAGCTCAGTTGTAACCGGAGATGCAGTTGGCTTCTAGGCAGGAGTCCCCACCTGTGGCGCAGTCTCGCTTTGGAATGGCTTGGAGCAGCCATGCCGGCTTTTCCAGAAGCATCCTGGGGTCTGGTTTTTCAGCTGGCCTTCCATAGACGTGACCGCAGAGCCGCGGGCCAGTCCTGAGAGGTCTGCATGCCTGGGGTTTATCGGGGCGTGGCTGATGCCATTTTGGGCGTTTGAGAAAAGGGGTAGGGCTGTGTTGAGTATTAGGGGAAAATGAGCAAGTCAATTAAAAATAAATCCTGGACGCGCCAATACTCCTCCTCACCCTGCCCATCCCCCACCGGGTCACGTAGTAGGAGCTACAGGATGGGACAGGGCATGGTGACTTTGGCCAGTGAGCTGGCTGGTGGCTCAGACTAAAGTTGAAAGAAAGGAAGGAATCAGTGTGCATGTGTGTGTTGGGGTGGTGGTGGACAGAGATAGTGTTTGTGAGCCAGCTGTGCTGTTCAAAAATATGTTCTTTATTATTTCTTTAAGTAAACTTTTTATAGATATTTAACGCACATAACTGGAAGTGCGTGTGGGGAGCCTGCTGCATTTTCATGAAGTAAATACATCTGGGGACCAGTACTCAGATCAAGAAATAGAGCATGGGGACACCCCGGAGCCCCAGGCAGCCCTGCCCAGCACCCCCACTTCCAACATCAGTCTTTTTTGTTGTTGTTGTTGAACTGGCAAGAATTTCTAGCTCCTTCAACTCAACATAAAAAACATCTCATTTCCGCCCCTTTTCCTGGAGGCTGGCTGTAGGATGATGACCCTCCACGCACTTGGGTTTCGAGGACAACCCTAAAACCTTGGCCACCAGGCGCCCTGTTGGCCTTGGGCTCCAGACTGCCGTTCTTGCTCCAGGCGCCCTTGAATGAGCTCTTCTGTCTTCCAGCAGAAACCATGGCCCGAAGCCACCTGGAAGACCCAGAGCGGGGAAACAGGAGTCCAAAGCAGGCTGTAATTGTGGGTACACAGGGAGGACAAGCAGGCCTTGGAGAGACACGGCTGTGTTCTCCGCAGAGGATGGATTCCGTTTCTATCCCTTAACCAGAGTCCCCAGCACTCCTCTCCCACTGCAGCCCCCGAGGTGTGGGCCTCTTGTGGGGAGGGGGACGTGTGGCCATGGATGGATGGCTCAGAAGCTCTATTGTAGAATGTTTGTGTTCTAAAAGGGAGTACAGCCCTTGGGCCGTTTCCCATAATAACTCATTAAGAGGCAGCCATCCATGGGCTTCTCCAAACCATTCCCCGTTCAGTTTTCCTTTTTAGGGTGAGCCAATACTTGAGACTGTTAGTTCCATTACTACGTCAAATACTTTTCTCCCAATCTTGTGTCTCTCAAGTTTTAAGGAGTGCTTCATCTTCTTTTTATATGTTGCAACAAGTTGATGAATAGGATGACCTTTTCCATTTGGCTTTGGTTTCTTAAGGCTAAAGGAGTTTGTGTGTGTGTGTGTGTGTGTGTGTGTATCTTGATTATGAGCGGTGCCGTTTGGCTACTCCCTCAAATCATCATCTTGAATGTTCTTATTCCTGTGTTCTCCAAGTATATCTACTATGGTGGTGTTTTAAGGAATTGATTTAGAAGAAAAGATACCAGTAGAAAAAATACCCATATCTTTTTTTTTTTTTTTTTTTTGTGCTGAGAATCAAACCAAAGGGCATTCTACTTCCAAGCTACACCCTTGGCAATTTTGATTTTTTTTTTTTTAATTTTGAAGCAGAGTCTTGCTAAGTTGCTGAGGGTCTCGCTAAGTTGCTGAGACTGACCTTGAACCTAAGATTCTCCTGTCTCAAACTCACAAGTACTGGGATTACAGGCGTGCACCACCATGCCTGGCTTATACCTACATCTTAAAAGGACCCCCTCTCTCAATTCCTTCTCAGAGTATAAGCTCTAAGACCTTGCAGATACAAATATAAATACAGGCACATATATATTGAAACACACATCTCTGGAGATAAACAAACATGAGCTTGTGCTAGACCTACTGTTTTGTAACTTGCTTTTTGCTTGATGACTGTATTGTCCGTGTTTTCCCCACGTCATTACATCCTGGCTCCTGGTGCTTTATAAAGGTTGCCATGAGCTAGTGTGGATATGCTATATCATCTATCCCTCTTCCTCTTGGTAGATATTTACGTTCTTTTAAGTTTTGAGCTTTTACAAGTAATGCTACAAAGAAAACAAAACAGAACACTGCCTCCCATGCACTCTTCTCTGCATATTCCCAAGGATAGATTCTTGAACTGGAGCCTGTGGGTATTGAGAGAAACTGGATAGATTGTGCTGGGTTCGTTTGTATTGTCAGACGGCCCTAGGGAAGTCATGCCAATTTACACTCCCACTGACAGGGCAGGAGAGGCCAGTTTTCTCACACCTGTGCCGACTCTCGGTTTACCCATCTTTTTATCTTTTGTTAATCATATTGTTTTAGAAAATGGCATTTTTAGCCAGGTGTGGTGGC
>PVLC010036497.1:0-15771 GCA_004027655.1 Graphiurus murinus
CTGATTATTGCAAAATTGAATTATACAAGTTTATCGAATTTCCTCTGCTTGCTTATGATGAAAAGACATCAAAATGAAAATGGATTGATGGAGATGGTAGGAACAGTCAGGTAAACACAAAATACTGTCATCAATCTCATTGTTTCAGGGAGGAATGGGCATGGTGAACACAATCAGGCTTAACAGAAAAGAAAAAGCATTTGAGCTGTGGCCACCATGAAAAATGAGATAGCAGGGAACAAGGCAGCAATCTTGCACAAAAATTTACTGTACTTTCTTTATGTAAAAATAAAATCTCCAGGGAAATCTGAAATTGTAAGTAGAGGGATTAAGAGAAGAGATTTGAAGAGAAGCTCTTGACTTTTCTCTAGCCACTCCAAAATTTCCCCAGAACAAACTCTCCAAGCCATGAGGATTACAATTGCCAGTTAAAACAGCCATTTCAATAAGAGGTTTGCTGATTACTTTGAAGAATTTTTTCTAAAGGAAATGGAAACTCATTGCTCCCATGGCCTAAGCTGCTTATTGAGTTTCAACATCTTTCTCTCTGATATATATTAGCTACTACTGGTTCAAACCGACTGTGGGTTAACAGTCCAGGAGATACATAAGTATATACATCTTGTGAAACTAGAAGACACACTCAATATTTCCCCCTGGGATTTATCTCTGAAACTTAAAAGGCAGAGTCCTTCCTATTAAGAGAGTTTGTTAGCATTATTAATATGACTAATAAATAAACTGCCAAGGTATAATTTTTTTAAAAATCTTGGTAACTATAGTGAGCATTTGTTTCTGTTGACATTTGATAGCCATGACCTCTTTAGTTCTATATTAGTCATTCTGTTACTGATTTGGAAAGTCTGTATTTTTAAGGCTACTCCTTCAAACTCACTTTGACTGTGCTCTAGCAAGACATCCTATCTGTAAAATTCTTCTCTCTTAGGATAAAATTCCTCTTAATAAGTTGTGTCCATGCCTAACCTCATCCCACAGATAACTAATAATGACATATATGCCAAGGTCTGTAAGATTTTCCAACCGTCTATGGAAAATAATCTTTCAAATGTATCACTGCTTCCAGATTTTCCCCCTTCTTCAAAAGAAATTAAAAATGTTATTTCCTTTTTCTTTGAGCTACTGCCTCATTCCCAGTTAAAATGGATTATGATAGATGAGATTAATTAATTTTCATATAATTTTAGCTAATATGCCTTTGCCAGACAAAATGTCTAACAGTTCAAAAGACAAATATGTTAGTCATCATGGAATGCGAGTGGGAAGAAATTTTTGGCCAGGGGCTGTGTCTAGCTTTCTCTAATTATAAAACATAAAAGTTTGCCTAGCTGACCTATGCACAGAGCCAGTCCTAGGTTAGCGAGACAAATTAATTAATAACATAGGCAGATAAAGTAGCAATTTAAACAGCCAGGTAATGAATTTCTAGGGTCAGACCCTGAACCTCGAGTACCCACACATTTACAAAAGTAAATGGCTGTACAGTTACTGCATAGCTGCTTTTATTGCCAAGGTTGTTATACATAAATAGATTTCAATACTTATTTTGTCCCTCTCAAATTGCCATCACATTGCTAAATAGCAAGAACATTCAGACCAGAAAATTGAGTTATTTTTTATAAGGAAAGTTAAGTGGACAGCAGCTGCAGGATTAATACATTCCCTTGATTTATTTTTTATTTACAGATGCACATTTTCATTAGCTGGGGTTTGAACAGAATGGATTTTTACAACAAAAGCAAAAGCAGCCCAATTCTGGCTTTTATCCACAGATGGGCTGCTCTGTCTCATTGGACAGCTTTGAGTGTAACTTCTTCCAACACAACCCAGATGCATCTATTTGTAAATGTTCAGCTCACAGCCTCGAAGCAGAGAGCATAATTTCCCTCCCTAATCTGCAGAGCAAATCTCAGATGCAATATGTTTTGTGTGGAGATGCAAGAAAGTCCCAAAGAGTTGGACTGGAAATGCAAACAGAATTTCTTCCCCTTCCTCCCATGTAAATTAAGGCATTTCATGCCTCTGTGCTGATTTCTTCTGTTATCTATCTATATTTGTGACAGTGCTTTCCTAAATGGCCTTCGGCTGTATTACTTCCTCTTGCCTTATGAAACAATTGAATTTGTGCTGCAAGTGCCCCTGACTGACTATTCTGTTTGATCACTGTTATTAGACTATCTTCTAATGCTCTGAAATGTTTATCATTTTAGACTTCAAATCACAATGGTTGTAAATAACCACAGATTCTCAAGATTTCTTGTACACGGTACACATTTTCACTGACCAGTCACTTCTTTTGATTCCCAAGAAATGTTTAATGATTGAATAACTGCACTGTTGATGTGGCAGGTAAGGGGATGGTTTCTAATCACACAGCTCTGCCTTAGCTTTCAACATGGGGCTGCTCAGACATTTCAGGAGCTCTGGTTTAGAACTTCACTCTATCTTCTGTGTCAGGTTAGCAATTCAGTATCTCATATTTTTAAGAACTATATAGGATGTGGTATCCCTGAACCAGCCAAAACAACAAATAGGCATCAAAATGATTGATAGGAGGAACATGGGGTGCTGGATAGAGGCAATAGTAGCTTGAGTCTTCAGGATGATAGAATCAAAGATTGCAGACTTCCAAGACCCAGTCCCAGGGATTGTACTCTGTACCTTTTTCCAATTCCCTTTCCTTATAAGGCCCCCAGCAGGTCAGAAGGAAATTAAAGAGCCAGGATGCTATATAAGCCTGGTCTACTCCATAGTTTTTTTCTATATCCTTGTGCTTAAAAGTAAAACAGACAAATAAATGAAAACAAAACTGGGAATTTGGTTAAAGATAATGATAGGAACTAGAATATTAGCAAAACCAGGATATTTTCCCTGATAATTTTCATTACATCAGGGGCATTTTTTCCACTTCCCTTTAGCATGTACCTATCCATATTGTAAATAAGTGGGTGATCATGAGACAAAGACAAATTATTTTTAAATTTGAAACTATAAAATGTTTGGTTGTTGCATTGCCCCAGTTGTCTTACCAGAAGAGTGACTTGTGAAAGTAAAACAGCATCTACCTTATCTATTCTAAATGCAGAAGAAGTTAAAATGTTGCTTCCAAGTACTGATAGTTGTCTTTACTCTGATAAAAAATAAATAAATAAATAAATGTGCAGTACACCTCCTAAACAACAGTGGTAAGAAAGAAAACTCAATTCCTAAACCAAAGTATATTACACAACTAGACACCCCTCACTTCAAGTTTTATATATGCTTCCAGGTAAAGATCTATACACTGAATTTAAACCCACAGCATACTTTCCAACAGTTGATTTGATTTCTTGAAATCTGGAGTTTAATAATATCAATCTCTGTTTCAAAAACTTGAGTGGTTAAATAACAAGGCCCCTTCTTATCAAACCCTGTGAATAATTATCCTCTTTAAACTTTACCTGTATTTTGGATACAATGTTTGTTGTATAGAATTTTCAAGCAGTGTTTGATGCTAAGGTTTTATTTGTCCAATTTTTTAACTTAGCATGAGTTCTTCTGAGATTCACCTCTGCTTAGCTAAAGCAATCATGGAATAAAAACAAATACCTAAATAAAAAGGATTATTTTTTCATAGAAATACTGATACAACCTTAACTGGAGTGAAGGGAGTCATGCAGCAGTAATAATAAAAGTAGCAAATGTTAGCAATCTGCTTCATAGCATGAAATAAAATGCATTTTAGTAAAAACATGAACATTGGCCCAACTGTAATTTTTCACACAGCTGTGATAAAAGAACAATAAAAGTGATAAGGCATAACCATTCCTGAGTAAACACACATATAAATGAAGTGGAAGTTCAGATTTAAAGTCTTTTTTTTTTTTACTAGCAGATTCCAAACATACTGTGGCTGAAGCCATGATTTAACAGCTATCAATTTTGTTCATGAGTACAATTTAAAAGATGCTAGAGGCTTCTGAAAAATATGTTGCATTAAGAGAGATTCTTTCCTTGTCTATGCATTTGACATCTTGTCACTTTGTAACATTATACACTTTTGAATAGATGTCTATTGCCTCTTGATAGAAAAAAAAATAGCAAAAGCAGCATGCCTACTGATCTTTTCCCATGAAAGAAATGTATTCCCTTAGAAATTATGTGATTCTGTCCCTACCTATTAAATAGCTGAGTCTTACCCAGGTAATAAAATAACACTTTAATCATTAGAACAAATGGATACTTGTCCAAGAAGAAGAACAATTATTTTTCAAAATAGAAACATACCTTTAAAATGTTCTTGGGGCAAATAAATGATTTTTAAGGAGCTTAGAAGACAAAGAATACTCAGGAAAAAAAAATGACCAAATATTTTCATAATCATAGTCGCTACTTCCATAGGATATACTGTTATCTTTGGGTTAGAGAATGTTTAAAGCACAAAATAAGATCCAAACTGATTATTTCTCCCTTAAAATAAATGGCTCCTCTTCTACTCAGATTAAGTTTTTGAACCATTACCTTCAAGAGCCATAAAACATGCTAACTTGCACCTTTCACCTTCTAATTGTTTTTACCCTTGACCTGGCACCCAATACTTACTTATACACTCATTTGTAAACATATATCAAGCACCTCTGTAGGAAAAGATAACTATAAATACTTATAACGGCCTGCATAGTTGCAACAACTATCTATTCAACAAAGATCTATGTTCCAATCTCATAATGCTCAGAGAAGTGTCTTCCCAGCCATATTTCCTGGTCTCCCTTTGCATCTGGAGGTGGCCACATGGCTATCAAACATAGAAAAGAGATGTGATCCCTTCTGGGCCAATACAGATAAGAAGCAGTTGCCCTCTCCCCTCTCTCTCTCTCTCTCTCTCTCTCTCTCTCTCTCTCTCTCTCTCTCTCTCTCTCTCTCTCTCTCTCTCTCTCTCTCGGAAGCCATGTGTTAAAGATGACAGTGTCCCAAAAAGAGAGCCTGAGGCTCTACCTCACCACACAGAAAACCACCTGCCAGAAACTCCATTATGGTGTCATAAGAGTGAGAATAAACTTCATTTGCTTAAACTACTTGGGATTTATCTCTTATGACAATGGACACAATTGTATAAAGTAATTTGTTTACAGGAACCTATGTACAATAAGAGTGAAAGCTCCTTCACTTCACACCATTTTGAAGATAAAATTGGACATACTTATATAAAATAATGAGGGTGATAAGAGAAGTAATCAAAGATTAAGATTGAGGCTATCACCCACATAGTAAAATGAAGGGAGGTGAGTTACAAAGGATGACGGGATCACCTAAGTCCAGAGTTACTGAAATAGTGATCATTGAGGGAGAGCCCTTTTAACTTGATTTCTAAGGATGGTAGTAGTATGATGAGTGAGAAATGTGGTTTAAAGGTTTTCAAGGCCTTTAACCATGTGATCAAGCAGGGAAGAAATTAAGTGCAGTGGTTTGGGAATAGAGGATTATCTGCACCTCGGGTGATAACCTGAGCAGAAGTGACCAGGAAATGGTTGAATAGCAGCCCTCCAAGTTGCTATAGTTCAGAACTTATTGATAACCTGACAAATGAATTATAAAGTCCATACCTTTGGCACAGTAGAGAGAGCAAGATGTATTGGAAAAGGGTCATCTCAGCTTAAAAGGTTTTCTTTTCTAAAAATCCAGGAACTGCAACATCTCTCTGACTACTGTAGATAATGAGAGGGAGTGATTCGAGGATTTCAAAGATCTGAGAGATCACAGAATAGAGAGGAGCAAAGCACACATCCAGTGAGTTCCAGGGTAAAAGGAAATCATTCCCCTGGAAATTGACATTTCTCAAGAAGCATCATGAAACAGACAGAAATTCTCCATTTCCCCAAAATGCATGGGTCTGTGCAGTTATCAACAAAATAACAAGCCAATGATGTTACATTGGTTAATTACAGAGCCTTCCTCAGCTTTATCAATGAGATTTTTAAAACTCTGATCTTAATATTCAAAGATCTGATAAATAAGCATTCTACCAGAAATTCATCTAGTCCACAGAGAACCATGACTGAGGAACCTTGATGATGAGTGGGGCTATATGACAAAGAAGTTCCCAGCCTTCTTTAGAAGGAATTGAACATTAAGAACAGACTCCCACTACATAGCAATTGTTTTTTGTTGTTGTTGTTGTTTGTTTGTTTGTTTTGTTTTGGTTTGGTTTTGTTTTGCAGTACTGAGGACTGAGCTCAGGGGCATTCTACCTCTGAGCTATACGCCCAGCCCTATTCTTTTTTTATTCTTTATTTTTTTGAAACAGTGTCTCACTAAGTTGTGGAGTGCCTCACTAGGTAGCTGAGGCTGGCCACAAACCCGGATCCTCCAGTCTCAGCCTCCCAAATGCTGGGATTACAAGCGTGCGCCACCACACCCAGCTTTAGCAATTGTTTTTGAATTCTTATTTTGTTTTAGTTGGTAATTTTTAAAATCATGTGTGATTTTCCATAGTGTTAATACGCTCCTTCTTTAGAATGATTATCTTAAAAAGTATTTAAGGTCTGTCTTTGGCAAGGATGCAAAGGAGAACTACCCAATTCCTACTGACTCCTTTTGAGAAGTTGGAAGCACATTAGAGTCTGACTACATAAAAAAGGGAAAATGCGTATTTTACTTTTGCTGCCTTTTTAAAGATGCACATGGTTTTCAAACTTTTTGCAAACATCAGGCATGCTAGTGTTCTGTGTGGCTTGTACTGGTTCTCCCGGGCTAGGCACAAGAAGTCAGAGGCTCATTTCTAAGACAGACATGTGTGAAAACACTGTGGAAGGAGGATGTGCACTGAGCAAAGGAAGCCACCATCACAGTTTCTCCGGCAGCTTGGCAGCAGCTTTGTAAACCTAGGACCAATTATGTCAACCCTCTTTCTTCCTGCCAAATGCATCCTTCTGGATGCACCCAATTCTTTTGTTATGCACCCAATTCTTTTGTTATTATCTTGCTTCTCCTCTCCCAGTGCTGAAATAATTGACAAGAAAAAAAAGTTGGGGATAAATTGATTAATGCTTTAAAATGAAATATTCTTTTAAATTGATGCAAATATTAAGAAAAGACAAAAAATATCCCCTTTCCATACAGATCACTAGCTTCTTCCACTTAACTAATTTTTCCAGAAAATCTAAGTATAAGTGAGACTAGAGATTCCTTGGGATACTAAAGAAAGGAAACGTATACTCTGAGCATGAAACAGAAAAAACAATTTTTTCAAACCTTAATTATTTCTAAAATGAAAACCATTGGAAAACAAATCAGCACAATGTATAGTTTTAAAAACATTTTCTGTGAAGAAAAAAAACAGTAATGATTTAGTTCAAAGACCCAAAACCAAACAAAATTTTCTCCTTCTAGTGATCTTCTCTTATTTTACACACTTATCAGAATCTTCTCTTTCTGAATCACTTTCCCCCAATTCATCCACCATGGGGCCACAAGAATGGACTACACACACATACAGCCTTATTAGTACCACTCTTTGGTTCAAATTATCTCAACAAGCCAGGTATGATAGCATGCACCTGTAATCCCAGTACTTGAGAGGCTGGAGACAGCAGGATTCAGGTTCAAGGGCAGCCTCAGTAACTTAGCAAGACCCTTCGAAATTTAGTTGGACCTGGTTTCAAAATTAAAAAATAAAAAGGCCTGGAAGTATCATTCACAGTTCAAATGCCCCTGTGTTCAATCTCCAGTACCAACCCCCCCCAAAAAAATTATCTCAATGGCTACCTATTCCCAGCCTTCAGAAAAGCATACAGTTCAGTACAAACTTTTTTGTTTTTAACTTGCTAGCCTCATTCCGTATCTTCTCATCTCTACACATACAGCAATAGTGACCTACTTTATTTTAATACACCTTAGGATTTTATACCCCCTATTAATCTGTTCATTCTATTTACTTTAAAGAGTACATGTGTCTTTCTTTCTTTATCCATTTGGTGAACTCCTATTCATCTTTCAAACCCTTTGTACCAGTCAGGATTAATGTAGGAAATAGAAGACACTCTGGGTATATCAGACAGAAAGGTGTTTAATGTAGGGCATGAGGTGCCAACAAAACTGTTGAAAGGACTAGAGGAGCACAAGTCAGAGGAGACAAGTAAGTTTTCAGGTCACAGCACTGCAGCTGTAATCCAGAAGTTGGGAGCTGCTGCTGACAGCCAGAGGCTAAAGTGCTACAGGAACTTCTGCCTAGAATAACTGTTATGGTTAGATATAGAATATCTCCTGAAAAGCTCATGCATTAATGTTCAGAGTTGATATAATTAAGTCATGAGGGTTGTAATCTAATGAGTTGATAAATCCATTGTGATGGATTTACTGGGTGGTAACCTAGGCAGGTGGGGAGTGGTCAGAGAAGGGGCGTCCCTGGACATGTAGTGTTAGGGACTGTGCTTTTGTCTTGAAGCCCCTTGTTTGTTTACTATGTTGTTTTGCCCTCCACGATGTGAGAGCAGAGCCCTTGCTCTCTCCTTCTCTATGCTTCCCACCACCATGCTCTGAGCACCACAGACCTGGCCTGACATGGACAAGACCTCTGAAATCTTCAGAAACTGTGAGCAAATAAATCTCCCTTCCTCTAAGTTGTGCAGTCCGTTGTTTGGATTACAGCAGTGAGAATTTTGACTGGCACAACAGTCAATGCTGGTGACCCAGTAGTGAAATGAGGCCTCTGATCACTACAAAACACCTTTGCTGGATCCTATACATTAGATGCCATTACTACTAAAGGAAAAATTAACCCTACCTCCCTCATACCGTGCATATACTGCATGAGAGCAACACATAATAGTTTTTTAGCCTTCCAATGTGAAAAAAGAGGAAATGAGTATTAAGTGTAAATCCACAATATGGAGTGCTCCCCTGTTCAGGACTCACAGTTTCTGCCAAGCCTTCCACTTCCTCAGAATCTTAGCCAATTCTTTCCACTATATCACCCGTGGTGTGCTGTGTGTGTGTGTGTGTGTGTGTGTGTGTTTTAACCGAGAAGATTCTTCTCTTACTCTAGCAGTCCCATCACATTTTAATATTTATGAATACATGTATACTTCATGTATTATAAATACCTGATTGTTATTTTATTCAGCCCTTCTTAATCCTCAGTGCCTACCATAGTCTCTGGCACATAACGTCCTTACATATTTTATCATACCAAATTTATTAAATGTTAAAATTTTGTAAATTAAAATGCTAACTTTGAAACTCTAGGTTCTGATCTTCCAGAAAACTTGAAAAATATGAGTTGAGAAGTGATGATGTTCAACTCTATTGAGATTTCAGTAACTTTTCTTAGAAGAATAATAGGCTATCATTCAATTAAAAATAAGAATTTAGGGAATCTTTGGTTCTAATAGGTATTTTACTTACCAAACTCTCCAGCAATCAATATGCACTTCCCAAGTAGGAACAGAAAATCAAGCATTTTATTGCACTTATTTAAATTTTAACTCATTTATGCAGTGTGTTAAATAACCTCTGGGCATGCTTATAAGCCTCACAAGTAAAAGCACAGCAAGCAATTTATGTTAAAAAAACAGGCCAAGTATCAAAAGAATGTTCGAATAAGGTTCAGAATATATTTTTATGTTCCTCTCACAATAATTTCTTCACTAGAGTATGGTAGGTAGACAGAAAGGTCTATATGTAGCTTCTCACATCTCTGGAGTAGGGCTGATCTACTTTCACAAATCACACTAGGTAAAGTCCTGTGATTCTAAACCACCAGCTTCTATTTTTAAAAAATGCCTGTAGATACATAACATTCTTCTGGACTCTATGCCAACACCCACTTGTTCTGTGAAGACCAGGAAGAAATGAACAGTAGTTAATATTTTAAAACATTAATTAATGTTGAATTTATTAAACATTAAGCTAATGCTTTAAAAATATCAATGCCTTTTGAAACACTAAGCTAGAAATGTTCTATACAAAATTACATAATGTACTAAGAGAATATTTTATGGCTAATGATGAATTTACCTTTTGGGTTTACGTAAAGTCAGTATTAAGAACTGCAAGTACAATTAGAGTATACCAGGAAAAGATTAGGAACAGATATTGCAGTTATCAGCAGAGAAATTAACTTCAGGAGATAAAACTTTTATCATTAGTTCTCAAGATATTTATGTTTCTCTTGACCTTTTCAATGAAGGACCTGACTTACCAATACTTAGGCTGAGACTATCAAAAAAGTAGAATTCACCAGTGCTGTTTTCTGAATGCATGTATCCCCTGCAAATTCATATGTTGATACCCCAACCTTCAATGTGGTTGTATTTGGGAACGGAGTCTCCAAGGAAGTAATTAACATGAAATGAGGTCTTAAAAGTGGGGCGCTGACAGGATTAATATCTTTATAAGAGAAAACTCAAGAGCTTCTAGTATGATACCTCTCCTCCCTTTCCCTTTCAATCTCCCCCCAAAAATGAAGCCATGTGAGGACCCAGTGACAAGGCAGCTATCTGCAAGCCAGGTGGAGAGCCCTCACCAGAAACCAACCATACTGGCACCATGATCTTGGACTTCCAGCCTCCAGAAATGTGTGAAAATTAATTTCTGTTTTTAATTCAACCAATCTTTGGAATTTTGTCATGGCAGCCCATCAGACTAATAAGATCAGCAAGGCAACCAAGATCCTTCCAGGTCATTCCCCTGCTGCTACTCTACCTTCACACATATCTTGGCTTCACCAAAAAGCGGATGGTCTAGGAAGCAGCATATAGAAAGAGGGTGACCAGGGGAAAAAAGTATTAAGATTCTTATCTAGGAAAATGTCATATACATACTCCATTCCTCTGAGATTTCTATCACTCCTGGTTTAAATATTAATATTATATTGATTTCCCATCATAAGTATGTCAAGTTTAGACCATCAGAGTGTGATTTAGTCATCTAGGGAAACATTGAGCCACACAGGTTTGTTTGTAGAACACTGAATGGTGATAATAGAAATAGGATTCTGGGGTCCTTGATCTCTCCTGTAAGAGCACAAATCCTATTGCACATTACTGTGATAACTACACACTGTATATAATGTGTTAAATCATTTTTAATCTTGTAGTTAGAATTGATGATAAGAATCAATGTCTCTCAAGTCATTAATTATAAGTTAAATCTAATAGGTAGAAACACTCTATTAATCAAATTAATACATGGAAAGCATTTAACCCACAATTTCTTGGAAAAAGTATAATTTTGGTGTAAATATCAAAAGGTATATCTCAAATAAATTAGTTTCCTCAACCTACTATCTACTTTCTTTAAAATTGTTGGCCACTTATAAAGACTTTGTCCAGCTCCAAAATGCTACCCAAAGCCAAACATTCTAAACATAGAAATACCTTTAAATTGTCAAAATATTGTGCTAGTTATAAATGTATTATATCTCGGTTCCAAATCTACCATTCTGTACTTTTTTATGATCTTAAGCCTGAGACCCTAAAAACTACTTTTACTCTTTATCCGCTGCCTCTTTATTAGGAACAGCCAGGAGGAGCCTCTAGAGGGAAACTAGGTAGGCAGAAGGGAAGAAGAGAATTCTTCCTTCCTGCTTCTGTCTTATTGTCTGGCACTGGCCCTTCATCTCAACAGCAGCCACTGTATTCCTAGAACAACATTTATTGCACCCTTCTCAGAGGTATCTGCAGTGTCTGGGACACAATGAAGGGCAAAGCACACATTTTGGAATCCAGGAAGGGAATACTTTAAGAAGCTTAGGCCTGAATGCTTTTCAGCTGGGTAGAAAGAAGAAAATCAAGGATAATATACCCAGTAATTTACATTCTTCTATGTTTATTAACCCTGTGTAAGCTGCATGGTGCTAAGGCTCTCTGCCTTTGTAGATAAGGGCTTCAAATGTATCCTTTATGGTGGTGATGCTCTCTCTGCAAAACCAATGTTTTTCCATCACTACCAAGAAAGGATGAAGATCTTGAGGGACATTACATCTGTTTAGAATAGTAGCTTCTGCTTGTGTGGCTCCATGATACCACAATGAACGACTATTACATCTCTCACCATTTTTCAGGCAGGAAGTCACACTCAGTATCCTATAAGATACACAAGCTTGAATACCCATGAACTTAGTTATCAAGAGACAGATTATAGCCGGGTGTGGTGGCACATGCTTGTAATCCCAGCATTCAGGAGGCTGAGACCAGAGGATCTGGGTTCGTGGCCAGCCTCAGCTACCTAGTGAGGCACTCCGCAACTTAGTGAGACCCAGTTTCAAAATAAAGACTAAAAATAGGGCTGGGGGTGTAGCTCAGAGGTAGAATGCCCCTGAGTTCAATCCCCAGTACCGCAAAAAAAAAAAAAAGAGACAGATTATGGTTCATATTTTGTCAGCAAATTTATTACAATTGCAACAAATATATTTATGTTGTTTCTCTATCAAGAATAAAAAAGAGAGATGCTGGACCATGGAGCCAGGCCGTGGAGCCGGGACCTGGAGCTGTGGCGGCCAGCTAGACATGGGATCTACAAACACCGTGGCGGACCAGCGACCAGACCAGGTGTGGAGTGATCACCTCCTGGACCCCACACTCTATTCAGGCAGGGATCCCCACACCATCCACAGTGACCAGAACACATGGGACAATCAGCGTAAGCTCCCTCGGGACCGCACCAGCACACCACTCTAGGGCCGTGGAGACCAACTGCACAGTGGAGCTTGAACCTGGACAGCCGTGAATGCAGCTTCCTGATGGAAAAAAAAGAGGAGCAGAGTGGCTGAACAGTGAACGGGGCAATGGGAGCAGCTGAACAAAGCCCAGGAGGAACAGGGGAGTTGGTGCAGCCACCATATTGCTGCCAGCCCCTCCCAGCCAAAGTCCTGCCAGCTATCCAGACCTTCATTGGCCTCTTGCACCGCCAGCAACCAGAGGTGGAGCAGGCAACAACGGAACTCTGAGCAGCAAGGATCCATAAATTGGATTGCACCACCAGGGTGCGGGAACCACTATACAAAGGATAGACTCAGTCACCCACTCTTCTAGCAATTAGACAGGAACAGAAGTGTGGAAGAACCCAGTGAACATAGGGCATCTGAAAAGGCCCAGCATTTAGACTGCACTCCCACCATCAGCAAAGGCAGAGAGAGAGACACAGTCAGGCCCTGTAGAAAGCCCAGAGACATAAGCTAGCAGTAGGAGAAGCACCAATGAAACCCCCTGCCTGCACTGACAGAGGAAATTAAAATGCCAGAGACACAATTGAAAATTTAAGCTCGGTTACTTACGAACTAGCAAGGTGTTTGTCTTTATTGCTTATTGTTGTTTTTACGTTTTGGGTTTTATTTTTTTGGTGTTATATTTTATCTGTTTTTACTCTGATTTTTTGTTGTTGTTGTTGTTTTGTTTTGTTTTGTTTTTTGTATTGCCTTGATTTATTTATGTTTGTTTGGATGATTGGTTGCTTTGATATTACTTGTTTAGCTTGTTGAATCTCCTCCTTATCCCTTTTACAAGCTTCCCCCCTCTTTCCCGTCCATATTCCTCTCCTCAACACTTTACCTCCTCTCTTTTCTTTTTCTTTTTTTCCAGTCTCATATCAAGATCATCTCATACTACCACACTCAAAACTCTATATTGACTACCAGAATCTCCCGACATATTTACCATCTCTAATCTTTACAATATATCACCTTAACACACTCAACCTCTTATTCCACTGGAACATACCCTCTTCTTTACCATATTCCTGCATTCATTACTGTGACCTCTCAGCCAACCTTTATCACTGAACACAACCAGTCCCTGTATATACCATCAGACACCTCTAAACACCCACTGCAGAGATTGGATGAGAAAACTTGCAAGAGCAGCAGATGTAAATTTAAGAACAGGGGAATCATGGGAAGGAAAAATACCAAAGAAACAATGAGCTACCACAACCCCTCAATAACAGATCTCACCAACCCAGAATGGCAGAGATTACCAGAAGAACAATTCAGATCTTTAATACTAGAAACAATACAGGATTTTCAGAAGTAATGTAGGGAGAGCTGGAAAGAAATAAAGTAACAAAAAAACAAAGAATTTGATGACCTGAAAAGGAACCAGAGAAGCATTGAAGGAAGTGAACGATGAAATAACCAAGATGAAGGCATCAATACAAACTATAAATGGCAGATTATGTCACATGGAAAATAGAATATCACTCTTAGAGGATGACCACACCAAAAATGAATGTATAGTACAGAATTCAGAAAAAAAATACAACAGTATGAATTGGACATCAAAGAGATCTGGGACAATTTTAAAAGAGCTAACCTAAGAATAATAGGCATAGAAGAGGGATCAGAAGTTGAAACATATGGAATAAACAATCTCTTCAAATAAGTAATATCAGAGAATTTTCCAAATGTAGAAAGAGAAGTTGACACACAGGTACAGGAAACATACAGAACTCCCTCAAGACAAGACCAAAGAAGAGGTTCACCACGCCACATAATAATCAAGTTGACTAATGTAGAGGCTACCGAGAGAATTTTAAAGGCAACAAAAGTAAAAGGTCAATTGACATTTAGAGGGAAACCAAATAGAAACACTCCAGACCTCCCAAATCAAGTCATGAAAGCCAGGAGAGTCTGGAGTAACATATTCCAAACTCTGAAAGAAAATAACTTGCAGTCAAGATTCTCATACCCAGCAAAACTCTCTTAAAATTGACGGGGATATAAAAACCTTCCATGACAAACAGAAACTGAAAGAATTTATGTCTTCCAAACCAGCACTAGAGAAACTACTTAAGGAGATTAACTACAAAGAAGAACTAAGGAGTAAACATCAGAACCAGAGAAACAATAATTTCCAGGAAGCAAACAACTAAGCAAAGAAGAATAAACACCACCGAAAACAGAAGTCAAAACTCAAAATGTTAGGAATTAAAAATCATCTCTCAATGATCACAATTCCCCAATAAAAAGGCACAAGGTGGCAAAATGGATCAAAACCCAGAATCCATGTATGTGCTGCCTACAAGAAACACACCTTACAAGCAAAGATTCCTACAAACTAAAGGTGAAGGGATGGAGTAAGGTAATTCATGCCAATGGAACCCAAAGACAAACAGGAATAGCAACCATGATATCAGATAAATTAGACTTCAAGCCTAAGCTTATCAGAAGAGATAAAGCAGGTCATTTTTTACTGGTGAAAGGAAGAATCCAACAAGAGGAAATAACAATTATCAACATCTACGCCCCAAATGTAGGTGCAGCCACTTTCATAAAACAAACTCTGTATGATATAAAGACACACATAGATCCCAATACACTAATACTAGGAGACTTCAATACTCCTCTTACAACCCTAGATCATTCTTCTAAACAAAAGGTCAGTGGAGACGCCTCAGACCTAAAAAATACCACAAACCAAATGGACTTATTAAACATGTATAGACCTTTTCACCCAACTACAGCTGAATTCACATTTTTCTCAGCTGCACATGGAACCTTCTACAAAATAGACCACATTCTGGGCCACAAAGTGAGCACTGGCAAATTCAAAAAATGTAACATAATTCCCTGAATCTTCTCCGACCACAATGGAGTGAAACTAGAAATAAACTCCAAGAAGAATCAAAGTAACCATGTAAACACATAGAGACTGAATGCCACATTGCTGAATGAAGATTGGGTCATAGAAGAAGTAAGGGGAGAAATTTAAAAAATTCCTAGAAACCAATGAAAAGAGAGACACAACATATCAAAACCTCTGGGACACCTTGAAGGCAGTA
>PVLC010036498.1:0-15768 GCA_004027655.1 Graphiurus murinus
TACTGGGCGCATTCTACCTCCGAGCTATACTCCCAGCCTATTTTTTATTCTTTATTTTGAAACAGGGTCTCACTAAGTTGCGGAGGGCCTTACTAAGTAGCTGAGGCTAGCCGCAAACCGGCCATCCTCCTGTCTCAGTGTACCATGTACTGGGATTACAAGCGTGCGCCACCACATGACTGTTTTTTTTTTTTTTGCGGTACTGGTGATTGAACTCAGGGGCATTCTACCTCCGAGCTACACCCCCAGCCCTATTTTTTTAATTCTTTATTTTAAAACAGGGTCTCACTAAGTTGCAGTGTGCCTCACTAGGTAGCTGAGGCTGGCCGAGAACCCGGATCCTCCGGTCTCAGCCTCCCAAATGCTGTGATTACAAGCGTGTGCCTCCACGCCCGGCCTTCCCACGACTCTTGATCACACCTTCACTGAGCTCTCACAGCATCTATGTAACTCACAGCATCTATGTAACTCCAGTCCACCTCTCTTCAGAGTAATGAACCTAAAACACATCCTGGAAGAAATGTTCGTGGATCTTTATTCTTGCCATTTACATACAGTTTTTACTATACTTATTTCCATTCAATTTCATTTTTTTCTTCCTTATGTTTTCTATATGTAGCACCTTAATACTTCTATATGTTTCCCTCTGTTTCCTAATCCCCTTATTAGTCTGGAGCTTCTTGAGGACAGGGACATTCCTTCCTTTGCACTGCACAAAAATCAACACAAACTGAATATATTTAATAAACAATGCTAAATGATTCCCTCATGGTTAAAACATATCCATTGATAATTCCTTCCTCCTGAGAAGTCTTCCATCTGAAAGTGCTACCACAAACTCCTCTACTGACATGAAAGATTTGTTTTTACTCAAGTTTATTTTGCAGCAGGACCTGGTGGCACATGCCTGTAATCCTGGTGCTTTGGATCACAGGTTTGAGGACAGCCTCAACAACATAGTGAGACTTTCAGCCATCTAGTGAGACCTTGTTTCAAAACAAAAAATAAAAAAAGTGCTGGGGGTGTAGCTTGGAGGTAGAATGCCTCTGAGTTCAATCCCCAGCACCAGCAAATATATATATATATATATATATATATATATATATATATATATATATATATATATATAAATTTTTTTTTTTCCTCTAACCAGGCCCCTTATCTTTTCAAAATCTCCAAATCAAACCAGGCATGGTGGCACACGCTTGTAATCCTAGTACTTGGGAAGCTGAGACAGGAAATTAGCAGGTTTATGGACAACCTCAGCAAGTAGTAAGAATCTCAATAATATAGTGAGAACCTATTTCAAAATAAAATAGGGCTGGGAGTATAGCTCAGAGGTAAAATACCCCTGAGTTTAATCCCCAGTACCACAAAAAAAAAATCTCCAAATCATTTTTTTAACTCCTTTCCTGATGGGACACTGGATATTCATTTAAGAGTATTTCTCCTTATTCCAAAGTCAAGTTCTCAGCAGGATATTAATGAAAATATATTGCCCCAGCATTCGGGAGGCTGAGACCGGAGGATCTGGGTTCGCCGCCAGCCTCAGCTACCTAGTGAGGCACTCCGAAACTTAGTGAGACTCGGTTTCAAAATAAAGAATAAAAAATAGGGCTGGGGGTATAGCTCAGAGGTAGAATGCCCCTGAGTTCAATCCCTAGTACCACAAAAAAAAAAAAAAAAAAAAATATATATATATATATATATATATTGAGGGGAATACTTCATAAAATAAAAGGCCTACTTCCTAAACTTCAAGCAGATTATAAGTACTTCATGATTCACTGAAATGGGTTTGAACCCAGGAGCCTAAGTCACTAGTCTCAAATATAACTGTCTTGATATATTTAAATTTTATTTAAAAGGACCAACAATCAGGGCTTTGCAAACAGATCTTGTTAGTTCTAATTCCACTAATTTGAATCTCCTTCCTGGCATTGTTCATTGGTGGCTGCAAGCCCAGCAAGGCTTTTGTAAGTCCTGCAACCTACATACTACTCAGGCTGGGGTTGGCATACCCGCTTATTGCTGTGGCTTGCTGGAAAAGGAAAAGGACCTATCTGGGGGAGAGAGGTCAGAGTTCAGAGGAATCCTGAGGCAGCACATAGTCTTACCGCATCAAACTCTGCTTGATCATCTTCAGGTAGGTCGCTGGTTTCATAAACATCTGGTTCGTTCCTGGCCTGCAGGTAGAAGCAGTGACCACCCAATCTCACTACCTAGCATCCGTCAACACCCCTTACCCAACTTCAATTGAACAAGCTAATGAAAAGGCAGGTTGTGATGTCAGTATTCTGTCTTTTCTACTCCACTTCCCTGAGAACGGTTTGTCAGCTCCCACGTCTCAGTGGAGTGGCAGTGGCAGTGGTACAAATGGGACCTGATAGCAATTTTTTGACTTCTGGAAATTAAGTGATCAGATAAAATCATGCAGCTAATCATGTGAGTGTGATAACCAAAATCTCATCCTGAACTTGGATGGAGGCAGGTCCTTGGTAATCACTTTGTTCCAAGTAGGTGAGGGCCATCCTGGAATTAGGCCCTGTACACATCTCTGGAGTAAGAGTTGACAGTGACTCAGGATCTTAGTTCCCAAGGTTCTGTGCCCCAACCCCCACCCAGAATGCAGGCAGGGTAGCACAAAAGGAGGGTACACGCCAGCTTGTGCATGGGGGTGAGGGGGCAGATGCAGCTTCCCCAAAGGACAGTTTCCATCAGGCACAAAAAGGGTTCTGCCACAGTAACCTCTTCCTTGACAGAATGAAGGCCATCACTAAGTGGCCTGGTGAGTATGTCTGGGTCATGTATGGGGCGCGGGGGGGGGGTGTCTTATGGGGAGATTTGGGGAGGCACGGGCGATGTTGACACGGATGGCAGAAACATTCGGGCACAAGTGGTAAGCACCAGGAGACAATTTTTGAGCCTAGAAACCCGCAACAGCGGGGAAAAATGGCCTAGCGCTCCGTCCGATGGCCCGGCCCACTCAGATCAGAAGTACGGAAGGTGCAGCAGCCGATCGGAGAGCGAGCCGTGGGAGCCCTTGGGCGGAGGAGGGGCTGAAGGCGGGAGGGGTCTCGGGTTGGTTTCTGTTGGGGGTCCTTGGGAGGTCGGGGGCGCAGTTCTGGGGGCCAGGGCCGGCCCTGTACTCACAATGCCGGGAAGGTCGGCGTATTTAGGGTCCGCCATGGCGGCGGCGAGGCTGGGCTGGGGGACCGGGGTCTCGGTGGAGCTGGGGCCGGTGATCGGGTAGGGGAGAGGCTAGGTCCGGGATCCCAGCTAAGGCGGCGGCAAAGGGAGCGGCAGAGAGCACGAAGTCTCGCGACAGGAGTAGCACAGCAGAAGGGTATAGCAAAAGTCGCGAGAACAGCCCGCTACCACGCCCCTGGAGACGCTGGGATTGGCGAGAGCGAGGCCAAGGAATGAGGTAATGGCGAGAGGTCGCCGCCTGGGATTGTGGGATGTGTAGTCCCGGTCCACTAGGTCTTGCGCGGAGAACGACAATAACGCACCTCGGAGGCTACTTCATACAACCAACATACTTTCATTTTTACATGAAATCTGTGAAAAAAAAATCATAAAAAATTTATAAGACCTGTTTTGGACTCCAAGAAATTAAGTGATTTAGATAAAATCAGGCAGCTAGTCATTCTGTAACCTAGTTAGTGCTGTTAGATAACATACAGGACACCTAGTTAAATTTGATTTCAGATAAACAATTAGTATATTTTTGTTTTGTTTTAGTATAACTATGCTCCATACCATATTTGGGACATACTACCACATAAAAATTGTTTATTTGCCTGGCGTGGTGGCGCCCGCTTGTAATCCCGGTACTTGGGAGGTTGAGACAGGAGGATCGTAGGTTCGAGGACAGCCTCATCAAGTAGTGAGACTCTCATCAACCTAGCAAGACCTTGTTTCAAATTAAAAATAAAATAAGGAGCCGGACGTGGTGGCGCACGCTTGTAATCCCAGCATTTGGGAGGCTGAGACCAGAGGATCCGGGTTCTCGGCCAGCCTCGGCTACCTAGTGAGGCACTCCGCAACTTAGTGAGACCACGTTTCAAAATAAAGAATAAAAAATAGGGCTGGGGGTATAGCTTGAAGGTAGAACGCCCTGAGTTCAATCCCCAGTACCGCAAAAATAAAATAAAATAGGCCTGGGGATGTACCTCAGAGGTAGAATGCCCCTGGGTTCAATCCCCGGTGCCGAAAGAAAAGAGGGAAAGAAAGAAAGAATTAAAATAAGGAAACACGGCTGAGGTTGTAGCTCAGAGGTAGAATGCCCCTGGGTTCAATCCCCAGTACCACACACACTCAAAAAAAAATTGTTTATTTGATATTGAAATTTATACATAGCCAGGCTCCCAGTACTTGGGAGGCTGGCTTTGAAACTGTGATCTTCCTGTCCCAGCCTCCCAAATATTGGGATTACATGAGTGTGCCATCATGCCTGGCTATTTATTTATTTATTTATTTATTTATTTTCTTACTTTTATTTTGGTACTGGGGATGGAACCCAGGGGCATTCTATCTCTGAGCTACAACCCCAGCCCAATTTTATTTTATTATTTATTTATTTATTTGCGGTACTGGGGATTGAACTCAGGAGCATTCTACCTCCGAGCTATATCCCCAGCCTTATTTTTTATTCTTTATTTTGAAACAGGGTCTCACTAAGTTGCAGAGGGCCTCACTAAGCAGCTGAGGCTGGCCTCGAATCCAGATCCTCCAATCTCAGCCTCCCAAATGCTGGGATTACAAGCGTGTACCACCATGGCTGGCTCCAATTTTATTTTTTATTTCGAAACAAGGTCTCACTAAATTGTTGAGTACCTTGCTAAATTGCCAAGGCTAGCCACAAACCTGCAATCTTCTTGTCTCAAAATTCCAAGTACAGGAAGCCAAGCGTGGTGGGGTATGCTAGTAATCCCAGTACTTGGGAGGCTGAGACAGGAGAATCGCAGGTTCACAGTTAGCCTTAGCTACTTAGTGAGGCCCTCTGCAATTTAGTGAGACCCTGTTTCAAAATAAAGAATAAAAAATAGGTCTGGGGGTGTAGTTGGGGGTTAGAATGCTCCTGGGTTCAATCCCCAGTATCTCTCTCTCTCTCTCTCTCTCTCTCTCTCTCACACACACACACACACACACACACACACACACACACACACAAATTCCAAGTACTGGGATTACAGGCATGTACCACCATACCGGGTTGAAATATATACTTAACTGGGTATTCTGCTTTTGTTGTTTGCTTTCCAATTTATAAATGGATAAGTGGTGGCTCTGAGTCTGAATATACTCTGTCCTTTTTTTTTTTTTTTTTTTTTTTGCAGTACTAGGGATTGAACCCAGGGGCATTCTACCTCCAAGCTACACCTCCAGTCCTATTTTTTAAATTTTTTATTATTTATTTATTTATTTATTTATTTATTTATTTATTTATTTATTTATTTATTTTTTGCGGTACTGGGGATTGAACTCAGGGGCATTCTACCTCCGAGCTACACCCCCAGCCCTAATTTTATTCTTTATTTTGAAACCGAGTCTCACTAAGTTGCGGAGTGCCTCACTAGGTAGCTGAGGCTGGCCACGAACCTGGATCCTCCGGTCTCAGCCTCCCGAATGCTGGGATTACAAGCGTGTGCCACCACGCCCGGCTAATTTTTTTATTTTGAAACAGGGTCTCACTAAATTGTGGAGGGCCTCACTAAGTAACTAAGGCTGGCCACCCACCCAGATCCTCCTGTCTCAGTCTCCCAAATACTGGGATTACAAGCGTGGGCCACCACACCCAGCTGCTCTGTCCTCTTAATAACTTCACTAATAGTTCCTAGACTTTTTAATCTCATAGTTCAATAAAATTAAAACAAGAGCCAGGTGTGGTGGCGCACACTTGTAATCCCAGCATTTGGGAGGCTGAGACTGGAGGATCCGGGTTCGTGACCAGCCTCAGCTACCTAGTGAGGCACTCTGCAACTTAGTGAGACCCTGTTTCAAAATAAAGAATAAAAAATTGGGCTGGGGTTGTAGCTTGGAAGTAGAATGCCCCTGAGGTTAATCCGCAGTACTGAAAAAAAAAATTAAAACAACAAAACTTTTTGAAGGATAGGCATGGTAATGTTAAATTTTTATTTTACCAGGTAAGTACATTACAAATAGAAAAACCTAGTCAGGTGTGGTGGAGCATGCCTGTAATCCCAGTATTTGGGAGGCTGAGACATTTGCAGGTTTGAATCCAATCTCAGCAATTTAGTGAGTACCTTAGCAACTTAGCAAGACCTTGTTTCCAAATAAAAAATAAAATAGGGCTGGGTGTATAGCCTGAAGGTAGAAGGACCCTTCAGGTAGGTTCTACCCTCAGTATCACAAAATAAATAAATAAAAATAAATAAATGAACCGATCATGTACCATTGCCGTCATTACTTGGTAGAAAAATAAAAAGACACACAGAATAACATATAGTCCTTATAAATTTAACAAATCCAGCTTTATGAAAAAGTCACCACACCGTTCTTTTGGGGGTGAGGGCACACCCACTGAACTTTTGTCTCTGACTAGTGACCCTCTATGAACTGAAGTGACAACTTTTCACTAAGGATGTCACCTCAGAGCCCTTGGGGGCCTGAGGTTGAGATGTGTTCTGATCTTGCAGAATGCTGCAACCCTTAGAAATAGTGCCAAACCAAATGACTGGAAAGTTCCTGAGTTGGAACTCATTGCTGTTCTCACTCCTGGCTCCTCTCCATCTCTTTTTCTGTCATCCTACTGCCTTCTCATTTGGTTGCTTATGCTTGACCCCCCCCTTTTTTTGGGGGGGGTACTGGGGATTGAACCCAGGGGCATTCTACCTCCGAGCTATACCCCCAGCCCTATTTTTTATTCTTTATTTTGAAACAGGGTCTCACTAAGTTGTGGAGTGCCTCACTAGGTAGCTGAGGCTGGCCGCGAACCCGGATCCTCCTGCTTGACCCCTTTTGAGGCCCTCCGCAACTTAGTGAGATCCTGTTTCAAAAGAAAGAATAAAAAATAGGGCTGGGGGTATAGCTTGGAGGTAGAATGTCCCTGAGTTCAATCCCCAGTACTGCAAAAACAAACAAACAAAAAAACAAAGTGGATTAGAAGCTGGGCGTGGTGGCACACAATTATAATCCCAGTACTTGGGAGGCTGAGACAGGAGGATTGAAGGTTCCCGGCCAGCCTCAGCTACTTAGTGAGGCCCTCCGCAACTTATCGAGACCCTGTTTCAAAATAAAGAATAAAAAATAGGGCTGGGGGTGGAGCTCGAAGGTAGAATGCCCCTGGGTTCAATCCCCATTACCCCCCTCCCCAAAAGTGGATTAGAGGTATTGGCCCAACATAAGGAACCCCCTCAGCTGAGGTCTAAGTGATTAGGTCTTGTCTGGCCAGGCCATTTACCTCTCACCCTTGCCGCACAGTGTCTAAGTGACTCTAGACACTAACCAACTTCTGAGCAAAACCTCCATTCCTTCTTTTCTTCTCCCATCACCCTGCCCCTCCCCTTGGCCTGAAGTCTCAATTCCTGTAGTCCAACTCTGTTGGTCAGAAGCGGCCTGTGACAAGAAGAAAAATCAATTTGGCCAGCTTCTAGGTGGTTCTGCCCAGGGGTGGCAGCAGGAGTCTGACCCAAGTGGAGGAAGGGCAAAGAATCTCTGCGTTTGTTTGTTTGTTTATTTTGCCAGGGAAGAGGAGGAAGCAGTGAAGAAAAGGCTGAGAAAGGGTCTGGGATGTTGTGTTAGGACCCTATCCAATGGTAACTAGGTCAAGAAACACACACACACACACCCCTAAGCCTGCCTGAGACCCAAATGCAGGTGCTTGCTCTAGCGGTCCTCTCAGAGCCCCTCTAGGCTTACCCATCCCCACATCATCTCTCCTACTCCTTCCCACCACGGAGACAAAAACGAGAATTTGGTCTGTTTTAAAATTCTGATAGTCCACGATGGGAGTTTGTCTTCCCTCAAACTGGGGACCTCAAACTGATGTGTTTGTTGGGGAGAGAGGAGAGTGCACTTAGGGATGTAGAAGGGGGAAAGGGCAGACGGACCCTCCCTTGACACTTCCCTGGCAAGGGGATCAGGACACTGTCCTCTGTTGGGGTTCAGGTAGCTGCCCTTGAAGGCTGGATGGGTCAGAAGCCTGGCCTGTGTTGTGTAGGGGGTGGACGAGAGGAGGGGGAGTGAGAAGGGTATTCCCAGATCGGAGGGAGGACTGTATTAAGGGTGAGGGATGCCCTGTAATGAAGGGAATGGAAGCCTTGTTGGTCTTCTTCCCTGGGCAAGCGACAGGCCCCCTTCAGTCCCCGCATCCCTTTCAGGAGGTGGAGTCAGGCGGGAACAAACAGGTCGAGGGTGTGGGGGTGGGATGCAGTTAGTGAGCTGGGTGGGGAAGGGGTGAGGGCAAAGTTATCTCCAAGTGTTCGGGGCTAGGGAAGGAAGCGAGGAGAGAGACCAGGCCCCATTTCTGGGTGGTCGACGTCAGGATCGCCCCCTGCGAAGGAAGCCCCGCCCCTGCTGCTCTGCCGCGCCCCGCCCAGGCCCGCAGCGCGGCTGCAGCGCGAGGGGCGGAGAGGCAGAGCGCCGGGAGAGGACCAGACGCCCAGGTCAACCGCATCCCTGTGCTGCAGGAGACGGAAAGCGCGCCCCGGCCCTGCTTCCCCGCCTTCGCTCGGGCTCCCCAGCTGCTTCCTCGGCTCCAGCGACAGTGCACCTGTCCTCCGCCTCGGCCTCAGCTGAGCGATCCTTCCTTGGGAATACACACCACCCCTGCAACCGGAGAAGTGTCCCAGCCCTACGCCGGCGACCACCATGGCGGAGACCAACAACGAATGCAGCATCAAGGTGCTCTGCCGATTTCGACCACTGAACCAGGCCGAGATTCTGCGGGGGGACAAGTTCATCCCCATTTTCCAAGGGGACGACAGCGTCGTTATTGGGGTGAGTGGTGCCCCGGGAAGGAATTCGGGGAGGGGTTGGAAGGCTGAGTCTTCCCTCCCGCAGAGCTTAGCCGCGGCCCGTCACTCTGCGCCCCCTCCCCACCGCTAATCCTCCATCCTCTTCGCCGCAGCCCCTCCTTCTTTCCCCTGCATCAGGATGGCTGGGTGTGGCCAGGCTAGGCCTGCGGCCAGGTCTCTGCGGGGCGGGAGGGGCACCTTCCCGGCCATCAGGAGACCCAACGCCCCTTTGCTACTCTCTGCAGCTCCCCCACCCCTCAGAGCCAGTCCTCTGGTTTTCTGATGTTTCTCCTCTCCCCCAGAGAAAGCGCATCTTCCCTTTGTTTTTGACTCTGGTCTCTACCCCCACCTCCCAGAAAGGGAGGGGTAAGCTAGTAATGGGCTTGATGGGAGGTGGGCAGCCCAGGGTCTCTGTGAAGGTGTGAACGGGAGTAGGCTCTATGACCAAGCCCTACATCATCCCCCGAAGTAGCTGCAGACTGGACTTCGGGGAGGGGGGCACACAGGTCTGATGAAAGGTTTTCTGGGAAAGAAATATGTTGATGCCACACCCAGTTTGGGGGGGGGGCTCTGAGATCCTAAGGACATGTCTCCCTTTCCATCCTAGGTACAGTAAGAAGAGGCTTTCATACTCCCCAACCACCCCCCACCCAAATAGAAAACGCCCCATACTTGCTTATTCATCTTTCCTCTTGATGATCCGATGAAAAGTGGCCGTCAACCTCTACCTTATCATGACAGCCTCTAACCATGGGGAAATCTTAAGAAAGAGAATTAGTGCTCATTCTGTTCTTTTATTCTATGTATAGTACTTAATCCTCACAATACTCTGAAGCAGTATCGATATTTCCATTTTACAGATGAGGAGATTGAGGCCCAAAGAAGTTGAGTGACTTTCTCAAGGTCATGCTGAGAATCTGTAGATCTGTTCAGTCCGTAGATCTGAACCCCTACATCTGTGATTCCAAAGCTCACGCCTCTTCCTTCCTATCTCATTGTCTCCCCAGATTTCTGTTCTGGACCTTTATCTGTGATGGCCCAAAGGGAATTTCTAGGCCTTACCCACTCCACCTTTCCTAGGTTGGGAGGGGCCTTCAAGATGTGTATGGGGTGAAAGGATCTGGCATCCGATCCCGGGCTGGAGGGGTGCAGGGCCAGGAAACTGTCACCAGTTTGAGGAGGGAAGGGAGTATTTGAGGGCAATCTTCAAGGTCAGGGGTGCTTCTTATGTATCTTTGATCCACAGCCTTAACATAAAGCAGCTGAAAACATGCTTGTGCAGAGTGCCTGGGCCTTCTGAGTCAGTGAGAATGGGACTTTTTGCAAATATGCCTTCAGGGGAGCCCCAAGGCTGTCCCCCTCCCAGTCCATCACCACCTTCACTCACACAGTGAACTCAAGGGGAGCTTTTGCCTTCGATGTGTGTGCATATGTATGTGTGAGTGTGTATGTATGTATGTGCATGTGTGTTTACCACAAGGAAAGGACCTCTGTTTCTTTTGCCTCAGGAACCCAAGGCTTGCAGTCTGGTCAGTCTAGCCAGTCTGACCATGCTGAAAGAAAAACTAAATCAACCCAGGGGGCTCCCTGTCTGAGTGGCCTGGACAGAGGCTATAGCCATGGGAGCTGGAGCTTGAGATTCCCTTAGACATAAAGACTGAGAAACAGGGGGAGGCTAATTATGGGAACAAATCCACAAAAGGCTTCTACTTTACATCTAACTTCTTTCTTCTGGAAGGTTTTTCCAGTAAGTCTGAGGTGACACTTTTAGGCTCTCTGGACCATCCTGGTTTGTAGGATGAGTCAGGGGTGATGTTGGGGGGAGGGGTTGAGGCGTCGATCTGTCCAGTTAGCCCAGCAAAACAGAACAAAACAGAAGAGACCCGGGAGGTGGGAGGGAGGAGAAATGAAGAGGAGCTGGGGACCCCTGCCAGTTCAGATTCTCTCTCAGCTCCACCGCAGATATTTCCATGTTTGTTTTGCTTGATATTTGTGGAGCCATACCTTTGTTCACTCGATTTTTCCTTGCCGTAGCCCTGCTGTCAATCTCTCACTCAAGATAAATGCTTACAGGGGGCCATTTTGTCTTAAGCAACATCCCGGAGCTCGCCTTCCTGGACTTATTATTTATTCATTTTCATCCAGTGGAATGAGGGCTACAGGGGACATGATTTTGAGGAGATCCTCGAGGGTCCCACTGAAGGAACAACATCTCCTACCCCTTTTCTTTTCTCTCTGGTTTTCTTTGGGGGCCAGTATGTGGGGAACTGTCAGAGGATCAGTGGAGAAAGCTGCTTCAGGATGTCTGGGAAGGTGAGGGAAGAGCGAAGGAGGGAGAAGATAATTTTTCCAAAGCCAGCACTTGCTCGCTTCGGTGATGGTTCTTCCATTTGTCTCTGCAGCACTGCAGCTGGCTCTGGGCTTCAGAAACCCTTACTTTCTTGGGCTTCATTCTGCTTACAGAAGGTAGAATAAGCTGGAGATATGCTCTGGTCACTTTATTTCTCCCCCACTCCTCTGACTTTTCCCAGATATATAGAAGATAGCGGGTAGCCAAAATTAATGGCCTGACTCATAGTGGAAGGGTGTTGGGGTCACTGTGTGTGGTACAAGTCCTGTTTTGCTCTCTGTATACTTAGAATACAGTGTGACTTTTTCACTGAACCCATTTAAATGTCTCTCTGTCTTCTGCCTTGGTCTTTCTCAGCAGTGTCCCAGTGCTTGTTGTCTGGGCTGCTGCAACTGTGCCAGATATAGAAGGGATGACAGTGAGAACACACACATGCACACACGCACACACATACACACACACATATATACACATGCATGCACACACACACACACACACACACACACATTCCCTCTCCCTCTCTCTCTCTCTCTCTCTCTTTTTTTTTTTTTTTTTTAGTACTGGGAGTAGAACCTGGGGACATTCTAGCTCGGAGCTATACCCCCAGTTCTATTTTTTTTTTTTTTTTTTTTTTTTGCGGTACTGGGGATTGAACTCAGGGGCGTTCTACCTTCGAGCTATACCCCCAGCCCTATTTTTTTATTGTTTATTTTGAAACCGGGTCTCACTAAGTTGTGGAGAGCCTCAGTAGGTAGCTGAGGCTGGCCACAAACCCAGATCCTCTGGTCTCAGCCTCCCAAATGCTGGGATTACAAGCGTGCGCCACCACGCCCGGCCCCAGCCCTATTTTGTATTCTTTATTTTGAAACAGAGTCTCACTAAGTTGTGGAGAGGCTCACGAAGTCGAAGTCATTGAGACTGGCCACGAACCTGGATCCTCCAGTCTCAGCCTCCCAAATGCTGGGATTACGAGACAAGCCTGGGCCACCACGCCCGGCTTTCCCTCTCTTTTATTCAAGTGTTCACAAGCTATCTCCCTCAGGTCTCCCCAAAGTTAAGTGGGTTCTTTTTTTTTCTGTACTGGGGCTTGAACCCAGGGGCATTCTACCTCTGAGCTACACCCCAACCCCATTTTTTATTCTTTATTTTTGAAACAGGGTCTCACTAAGTTGTGGAGGGCCTGAGTAGCTGAGACTGGTCGCGAACCTGCAATCCGATTCTCCTGTCTCAGCCTCCCAAGTACTGGGATTACAAGCGTGCGCCACCACACCCGGCAAAGTGGGTTCTTAAAGAGGCAAGAGAACAGAACCATCAAGTACCCGGTTTGGGAAAGCTAGGCTGGGACTTGCAGGATTATTAGATTTAGTATGGTTTGGGGTGGTATCTGAAGGGAGGAGCAAGGCTCCCCTTAGCTTTGGAGAACTCTCATTAAGAAAAATGGAGAGGGGAAGTAATGTTCACTGTGACCAGTGTCTTCTCCTGCATTACTATGGCAACAATCCCCAGGGGTGTCACCATGGAAATCAGGCCTGGCGTTTTAAGTTCAGGTTCTACTAAGTGCTTTCCTGAGTGTTGATCAGCTTGGTCATCTTTGGGCCCCTGATCTCAGGCCCCCACATTAGCTTTAGTCAGCACACATGATGGAAAACTAGGAACACTGCTGAACCTTTCCTGCACAAATGGACAAGGAGACAGTGAGGAGGCTCGGAGTGGATTAAAGGAGAACAAAGAACTCAGGTTGTGCGACTCAGAAGAGAGGCCGCTGGAGAAGTGCTGAGGAGTGCTGAGCCCGCTGGGCTGGGAGAGAGATCGTCTAGACCTCTCCATTCCTAAAAGGTGGAGAGACTCCAGGAGTATTTCCAATGGAACAGGTTTCTGGTCTATGACACCGTGCCACCTCTCAGGGTGTTGGATTACCTGGAGGAGGAGAGGGTGAGGGAGGCCTCTCTGTAAGAACGGGTGGGAAAATTGCAGATTTCTTTTTCTTTTTCTTTTCTTTGTGGTACTAGGGATTGAACTCAGGGTCATTCTACCTCTGAGCTATACCCCTAGCCTTTTTTTTGTGGTACTGGGGATTGAACTCAGGGGCATTCTACCTCTGAGCTATACCCCCAGCCCTATTTTTAATTCTTTATTTAGAAACAGGGTCTCACTAAGTTGTGGAGGGCCTCACTAGGTAGCTGAGGCTGGCCGTGAACCCCGATCCTCCAGTCTCAGTCTCCCAAATGCTGGGATTACAAGCGTGCACCACCACGCCCAGTTTAAAATTGCAGGTTTCTGAAAGTGAGATTGGGGTTGGAAAGAGGGAGCGATGAAAGGCTTCTGTCTGGAAACACTTGGAGAAATGCCCAAAAAGGGTGGTGTAGGCAGGAGGGGAATGAAAAGCCATGATAAGGATCTGATGTAGGGTTGATGTAATTCTCTGATCACTTTGAGTGTGGGTCTGTAGTCAGATTGTCCGGGTTTGAAATTGTGCTCTATCATTTCTCAGAGGGTGACTATGGGCAAGCCAATTGACCTCTTTGAGCCTTAGTTTTCTTCTATAAAATAAGATAATAATAGTACCTACCTCCTAGGATTACTGTGAGCATTAAATGAGATAATACATACAAATTGTTTAGCTCAGTTGGGTGTAGTGCCCCATGCCTGTAATCCCAGCAACTGTGAAGGCTGAGGCAGGAGGATGGCAAGTTCGAGGCCAGCCTAGGCAACTTAGCAAGACCATGTCTCAAAGAAAAAATGAGGGAAGTTAAATGTTATTGATTGATATTGTATATGCTGTCTCCCCAGAAGCTAAAACTTGGAATTGGTTAACACTTTACACTCTTACTAGTTGTTTCATCTGAACCTCCATGCTCCTAGTACCTCCTTCCTCCCTTTATCAATATCTATGTTTAGTCAACAGATATTTACAAGAGTGTCCCCTGAGTCAGGGTCTTTGTTTGGTGTTGGGGATTTAGAGGGAAATCCTGTCTTCAGAAAACTCTGCCTGGAGCCAGGAGTGGTGGCTTGTAATCCCAGCATTTGGGAGGCTGAGACTGGAGGATTCAGGTTCGAAGCCAGCCTCTGCTACTTAGTGAGGCACTCTGCAACTTAGTGAGACCCTGTTTCAAAATAAAAGAATAAAAAATAGGGCTGGGGGTGTAGCCCGGAGGTAGAATGCCCCTGAGTTCAATCCCCATTACCACACACACACAAAAACAAACAAACAAAAAAACTTTGCCTAGGTGTGGTGGGGCACATCTGAAATCTCAGTACTTGGGAAGCTGACACAGATGGATTGCAGGTTTGAGGCCAGCCTCAGCCACTTAGCGAGATACTGGTGGGTTTTTTTTTGGGGGGGGGGGAGTAGTACCGGGGATTGAATGCAGGGGCATTCTATCTCTGAGCTACACCCCCAGCCTTATTTTATTTTTTATTTTGAGATCCTCTTGAGCTGGGCGTGGTGGCCCATACTTGTAATCCCAGTACTTGAGAGGCTGAGATAGGAATATTGCAGGTTCGCATCCAGCCTCAGCAACATAGTGAGGTCCTACACAACTTAGTGAGACCCTGTTTCAAAATAAAGAGTAAAAATGGAGCTGGGCTTGATGGCACACACTTGTAATCCCAGTACTTGGGAGACTGAAACAAGAGGATCATAGCCAGCTTCAGGTACTTGGTGAGGCCCTCTGAGACCCTGTTTCAAAATAGGGCCGAGAGTGTAGCTCAGAGGTAGAATGTCCCTGGGTTTAAACCCCAGTACCAAAAAAATTTAAAAAATAAAAAAGCCTTGGAATTTAAGGGCCCAATCAAGAATAAAGCAGGAGTAGGTCAATTTTCCAGAACCCCTGAAATCATAAGGCATGTGACATGCCCTTCTCTGTTTCTGAGGTTGTTAAATACAGCCATTTTTAGCTCTTAGATATTATCTGTCCCATCCTTCTTCCCTCTGCTTTCCTCCTTCTTCCTAGCCTCACTAAGGAAAAGGGTTTCTCAGTCAGTAATTGACTTCAGCATTTGGAGAGTATCCTCCATTTTAATGTATCCGTGGAGCTTTCTGGAATCCTACAAGTGGGAATGTTTTGAGTGAGTGTGTGTGTGTGTGTGTGTGAATGTGGGTGTGTTGGTGCCTGTGTCCCCAGGAGGAAAAAGGGAGGGGCAAAGTTGGCTTGAGAGTTATATTTAATCCCCTTTGGCTGGATGCCTGGCTTCATGAGCATGGAGACAGATCACTGGTGGAGAGACAAGAGTCATGGCCTGGAGATAGCTGCATTTTGTTTCTTGGCCACTGAATGGGAGAAACATTGAGGTGCATTTTAATTAAAGAATTAAGGTAGCACAGGGCATGGTGGTGCATGCTTGTAATCCCAGTATTTGGGAGGCTGAGATAGGAGGACCACAGGTTTGAGGACAGTCTAGCAAGACCATGTTAAAAAAAAAAAAAAAAAAAAAAAA
>PVLC010036499.1:0-10101 GCA_004027655.1 Graphiurus murinus
ACTTCCTCACCTCCCCTCCACCCCGCCCAGGCCCCCTCCCCCTGGGGAAGGGAATTCATCGGATACTCTGCGTATAAATAGAAAATAATTACTAGTGAGGTGGTGATGTTCCTTCGCCTATTTTTGGTGGGTCTCTTTGTTCAGCTGTTTTAGGCATGCACACGGAGCGCGTGCACACACACGCGCACACACACAGGCCCCGGGCACACGGGGGGGGGGGGACAGAGACTTCATTGCCCAGACTCCGGAAAGGGACAGTTAAGGCTGATGCTCCAGCTGCTCGCGGACCCCCCTGGTCCCCGCTGGTCGCTCCTCCCTCCATCTCACCCGCCCGGAGCTCGCAGTCGCCTGTCTCCCGCGGACGGGGGTGGGGTGGGGTGAGGTGGGGTGGGGGCGCTGCGTGCTCTCGGCTGCGTCCTCCGCCTCCAAAGTTACTGAGTTGTGCGAATCAATTTAGACACTTTTCTTGAAAAAAAGCAAAAGGCAAATAGCTCCATTAATCCCCAAATGCCTTCTTCCATCTGCTGCGACTTGCCGGTGCCGGGACTTGCATAATGAATTAGGCAAACCGGAAAGTTGACGAATCAGGGCGCTGGGTGGGGTGGGGGGGTTGAAGGCAAGCGTGCAGGGGGCTCGGGCCGGGGGAGTCCGTGCCAGCCCGGGCCAGGGGCGCTGCGCGCAGCAAGGCCGCTGCCCCGGGCCGGGAGAGGTGGCAGCCCGAGACTGGGACAAGCGGGATGGATGGGGCAGGGCAAGATGAGGTCCCAATTCCAGGGGCCGCCCAGGCTCCGGGAAAGCCAGCGACCGCTCGGAGCAAAGCTTTTGTTCATGGTCTCCCCCTCCTGCGCCTCATTTTCGCTAGTCCTACGAGTTGCGGGCGGCACTCGCTCGCTCCCTCCCTCCCTCCCTCCCTCCCTTACACACGCGCACGCGGGCGCACACACGCCCCCCTTCCCTTTCGGGCTCGCCTGCCTCTGTTTACCTAGAAGCTAGCTTTTGGAACCGGAGGGGGTGCCGCCGATCCCCTCCCCAAAAACCCAAGACTTTCGGGGACACGGGCTCCCCAGCTGTTACAAGTCCGCCTCAATCACCGGCGGGAGGGGGCGGCTAGAGGGCGAAGGGGACAGAGACCCCCCCTCACACGTGCGCTCGCCCCCCACCTGTGCTGAACCCGGAGCCCCTTCTCCACGCTCCAAGCCAAACTTGGCTCCCCGGTGACATAGCCCTGCGGAGAGGCTGGGGGCGGAGGGAGCCATTGCCCCCGGGGGGGGGGTGGCTGGGGAGCCGGGAGCACGGGCAGCGAAGCCGGGAGGGGAAGGCAAAGGGGAGGCAGCCCACCTGGACATGTGTTCCCTTTGGGGTCGGTGCGCTTTCTCTAGCCCCAGCTTGGTGAAGATGCCCACGAGCACCATGACGGCCACCACCCCGCAGATGATGTAGACGATCAGGTTGGTCTTGTCCTTGGTGGGGTCGTGCAGAGGGTCGTCCTTGCGCGCGGGGGGCTTGCCGGTGTTGAGCCAGAGCGGCGTGTCGTAGTTGGTGCAGGTGCTCTGGTTCAGACGCCGCTTCTTAAACGTGCAGCAGAACCGGAAGCCACAAGTCCCGCAGCAGAAGATGAAGTCGCCCGAGCTGCAGTTGAACGGCGGGTCCCACTGACCCATGACATCGAAGTAGCCCCGGCAGAAGTCCGGCGTGGGCGCCCGAGTCGGGGGCGCTTCGGAGACCCCCACGCCCTCGCCGGCCTCTCCGGAGGCGGCCCCGGAGCGGTTGCCCCCGGCGAGCACCAACATACCGCCCAGTTGCGCCAGCGGCCGGTGCCCGGCTCGCTCCTGCGCCCGGCACACGCGGGCGCACAGCTCGGTGAGGAAGCAGCCGAGGAGCAGCCGGAGGACGCGGCGCATCCTGTCTCCCGGCCCGGGCTCGACCGCTCGGCCGCCGCTGGAGCCGCTGCAGCCGCCTCTCGAGGCGCGGCCGGAGCTGCCGAGGCTGCTGCGGGGGGCTGCGAGCCGCCGCGGGCGGCACATGCAGGGAGCGGCGCGGGGCGCTCGGTGGTCGGCGGCCACTGCGCTCGGCTCAGCCTGCGTTCGCCTCCAGCGCGCCGCGGGGCCGGCCGGGGAGGAGCGCGGCGGGCCGGGCGGGGGGAGGACAGGCGGGGGCACGCGCGGGGTGCAGGTCCGGCCGGCCACCGGGGGAGGCGGGGGCGGAGAGCAGGGCAGAGTCGGTCGGTCTGTCCGCGGGTCGGTCGGTCCGCGTCCCCCTTCCGCCTGCGGCTCGGGACTCGCCGCCCTGCGTCTGCTCGCAGGATCCGCTCCCCTCCTCTGCTCGCCAAGTGCGCTGGAGAGAGCGAAGCGACACTTGTGGAATGAAGGGAGGGCAGGAGGGAGGGGGAGGGGAGGAGGGCGGGCAGAGGAGGCGGGGGCTGGGGGGGGCGGGCGCGAGCTCGAGAGGGGCGGGGGCGCGGGGAGAGGTGACTCCGGCGGGCGGGCGGGAGTTGGGGGGCGTGCGGAGCCGAGCCGGGCGGGGAGGAGCGAGCTCGGCAGCCGCCGAGGCTGGAGGAACGGCTCGGATTTCCCAGCAGGTGGAGGACCGCGGCGGGACCTCCCGCGCCCTCTCTGGGCTAGAGGCGCGGCTCCGACCTGTCCGGGCGCAGAGGCGGCCCCGCCCGGGGCTTTTGCAGGGGGTGCGCGCGCAGGAGCTGCGGCTGCCCACCAGGGACGGGGTGACTCGGGGAGGAAGGGGGCAGGCTAGATGGCTTTCACTCCGAGACAGGCTAGGCACAGTCTGGCCCGGATCTGCCCTTCGCAGGGGTGCGGGGCCGCAGTGCCCTTCCCGGGGCTGCGCCCTCCATCTCGGCGCGCCGCCCTGATGGCTCAAGTTCCTGGGCCTCGGGGGACCACCAAGGCTGAGCCAGAAAGGTGGGGTGGCAAGCCCTTGGGCCAGGAGGTGAGCGCCCCCCGGGAGAGGGGCTTGGGAGGAACTCGTCAAAGCAGCACCAGGGGTTAGGAGAAACGGCCGACCAGGCCGAGGCCACGGCAGGTGCTGGAAGGTCTTCTCTCGGAACTCTCCCAGCCCCTAGGACCTGCCGCTTTAGGCGCCTCTAAGTCCCGGTAGGGATCTCGGAGCTCCGCGGGAGGGCACACCGGGCGGCGCCTCTGCGCTCCTGGATCTGGCGCTGCGCAAGGCCGGGGTGCTCAGTCTCTGCCACCTTGCCGTTCCTGGAGGCCGCGCACCGGGCTGCTCCGGAGCCGCCTGGCCCGTGTCCCCACCGAGCCCCCCGGGCATCCTCACCCGGGGCTGCGGAGCGGCCTGGCTCCCTCCGCTTCCAGCCTCCCATCTCCGCTCAGCGTTTCCAAATCTGCCCTCTCTCCTCCAGCGGATTCCAGCCCTCCGTCGGCCCTCTCCCATTTCTCCCACTTCTTCCTCTCCTCTGCTTGCATCTGACTCCGGGAGCCCCCCAAACAAGATTTCCACCAAAGCTGTTACACCAAATTTAGATCTCCACACGCCCTGCCGTTTTGTTTTGGGTTTTTTTTTTTTTTTTTTAATTGCATTAACTAAGTATACACTTTGCAGCCCGCTAGGCGATTTGCAAGGAAACCATGCTTTCCACGGCCGCCTTCTCTGTTTGGCTGCAGTGAAGGGCTTTTGGGGGCATTTTCAGAGGACTGGGGAGTTGGGCCACGCGCCTGAAATGGTATGCTAAGGCCCCCGGGGGGATTTATTGGGAGTCCATTGTAAGTTGTCTGGACATGAAATCGAGTTTGACTAATGGTCCCTTCTCTTACTAGAAACGTTACCTTGTGATGTTTGAGGGGGGGAAAATTGCAAACGCACACACACAGGCTCAGTAGAACATATACAGGAGTAGACCAGCCCCGGGAAGGCTTCCGAGGTTATGGAAGTTACCTCCCATCCCCACCTGGGGACGGTGTGGGGTTGCTTCATCCAGAATCGGCCTCTTCCTTGGGATAGGATCCCTAAAACTGGACGATGTGGTGTATCTGTCGTGGCTGATCACCCATGCCCACTCCCCCAGCCCCTGTAACCCTGTAAGAGTCCTACACACAAGCATTGGTGTTCCAGCTAGTGATAGCGTTTGTTATTTAGTACTGGCAAGGTATCCTCTAAGCTTGCTTTTTTCTAAAATCCCCTCCTCCGGGAAGCTGCAAGCAGTGCCTACTGAATAACCGACAACCTGGGAACCCTTGCTGGTCCATGGATCTCATTCAACTCTTCCCATGTTGGGTAACATTATCAGGCCCACCGCACAGGGTAGGAGGCTGAGTTTCCGAGCAATTACATGAGTTGCCCAAGGGGCACTGGGGGAGTGAGTGCCAAAGCTGGCAAATGGCCCCAAGAAATTTGACATTGGAGCCTGTGTTCTAACCACTTCGTGTAATTCTTTCCTAAATTAGCTCTCCAAACTCTCTGTCCACTTGATATTATATGATGTTTTCTTGGTCTGTCTCCAAGCATGGAGATATGACATGCGCTCAAAAATAGTTATGGGCTGTATTTGTTAATTAACTAATTAATTGTGATCTTTTATGAAAGATGTCTTAAGCCGAGAGAGGAAGGGGACACGTGTCCAAGGACAGGATGATGGAGTCACAACATCGACAAAGGAATTGGTGTAGCAGTTTTGCTAAATCCGGTCTGGAAAGGGATCTTCCAGCAGGCTTTCCGGACCTCAGGAAACTGCGGCTCAGAGAGGTTAAGGGCTGAGCCCAGCAAAGAGTGAAGCCAGAGCTGACTGCAGGCTACCCGATTTCGCACCCAGGACTCTCCTGCCATCCCTACTCCAGTGCCACTGTAAGCTGGTACTCCCCAGGGAGCATCAGGGCGTGGATTACACTCCATCCAGAAGAAGAAGAAGCCCCATACAGCTTCCCACAAAGGTTAGAGGTTTTAAGACACTTTTAAATTTGATTTTTAGAAATACCTTAGAGGAAAGAGAGGAAATCAGGACAGAAAAGTCCATTTCAGAATCTGCCTCCAGTCTCTGTGAAATATTGCCTGTCACCAGGACATTTGACTCTGGTCCTCAGAGGAGGCTAGCTCCCTCCCTGGCTGCTGCTCCTGGCTTTAATTAACAGAGACTGCCCCCTGTTTGTGACAGAGTGCAGGAATCTTGCTTCCAAAAGAAAGAAGCAGAGGGATCCACCTGTAAGTGACTTCTTTGCCAAGGATTCCAAATCTTAAGTCTTCTGCTCACCCCCTACCCCCCTAACCCCCACCCCAGGCCTGTGAGCTTTTCCCAAACAATTTCTTCCCTGCTCCTGCCTGCTTCAGCTCCTGCCTGCTGTGTGTGGTGGCTGGCGGCTGCACCCCTGGAATATTGCCCAGCCTGTTTCCCAAGCCTTTGAAAAATATTTAGAAGAGCAAAGAATCATCTTGGTTCATTTTGCCCTTCAAAGGGAAAAAGTTTATTTCCTCTGGGCACATCAAGACAGTAAAAATAGCCAGTACCTGCTAGTAGGTGTGTGATTATTTGGTGCAGGCCCCTGTGTGGAGCAGGTGATTAGGAGAGTAAAATTGTTTAGGGCTTCTGGATGGGGAGGGGGTGTTATAAACTATCTAGTTGAAACACCTGGCAATTCAGAGATGATGAAAAATCACCATCCAATGCCCCCTCCGCTCCTACTACCCGCACAAATCCATGCAAATGTGTCAAAATTAAGATGCAAGCTTTTAATGAAAGTGCTTTCTATGAAAGAGACAATGACATTATTAGTTCCAACACTGGCACTTTTAATATCTAAAGAAGAATCTCATTTGCTGAAGCTCCAATCACGCAGGGGCTGAAGTCCACACTTGAAACAGCAATACAGTTGAAATCCCCAACTCCCTCCCTGTAGGGGAGGGAATCAGGCCTCAAAGGGTGTCTGCTTACAGGGGCTACATGGCAACCACTGTTCATCAACAACTGGACAAATTAAATTACGTGTGCCGTGGTCCTCACCTGGGTGAGTTCTTTGTTGACTGTCCTGATCAGGTGGCTTTTAGGGTTTCAGAGAGGTTTCTAAGCAACTGTTAGCCTTGAGAAAAAGATGAAACAGCAGCAGGATGTAGCTAGCACCTTGCCAATTTGAAGAAGCATACTGCTTTGATGTATTTTGTTCTCTCCTTCCATCTGAAGAAGGAAGGGGAGCCCTGTAGACTTTGGGGGATAGATGCCTGTTGCGGGGGGGGGGCTGTCCTGTGGACTGGAGTAAGTTCAAGTATATCTCAAGCATGGTTGTCCAGCCTGGTGGTGATAAGGAGATGGTTTTGGTGGTAGCCCCCCCCCCATGAAAATCTTTTGTATGTTCATAACTTCATATTTATTACAATATGTAGTATAAAAATACACAGAACATGTGAGTTTGCAGGCATAAGAGTTTAAGACATCATTTGTCAAGGGCATTAAAGTCAATTTAAGAAAAAACGAGCTGGGCGTGGTGGCACAGGCTTGTCATCCCAGTGCTTGGTCAGCTGAGACAGGAGGATCGCAGGCTTGTGGATAGCCTCAGAAATTTACTGAGGCCCTGTTTCAAAATAAAGAATAAAATAGAGATGGGGGTGCAGCTCAGAGGTAGAATGCCCCTGGCTTCAATACTCAGTACCAAAAAAAAAAGGAAAAGAAAAAGAAAAACAATGAATAAATTGTAGTATTTACAAATAAAGAAAGAATATGAAATGTTCAGTACTGAATGCTCATGTGTAAGAGGCACAGGCTTTGGTGCCAAACCAAGTCTTCTTAACTTCAGCCCTGTAGACTTTGGGGGGTAGATGCCTGTTTCGGGGGGCTGTCCTGTGGACTGGAGGATGTTCAGCAGCATCCCTGTCCTCCACCCACTAAAGACCAGTAGTACCCCTCCCCCCACCCCGTTGTAGCAATCCCAAATGGTGGTGGGCATTGCCAATGTCTCGAGATGAGCAAAAACTACCAACAAGCCCCGAGTCATACCTGCTTCAGCCTGCCTCTTTCTCACAGGAGATCTGTGACTCTGCACAAATCATTTCACCTCTCTGGGCCTTGGCTGCCTCTTCTGTCGAGTGGGGATAGGAATGGTACTTCTTCTCCCCAAGAACTGGACATGCCACAGCGATTGGACCTAAAGGACTGCCAGCTCTGCACGGAGCTCTAGGAAGACCCAGGCAAGGAACTGTCCTGCAGGGGGAGATAGAATATAGAGGCAGGGCAGGCTTCGGGTGCCTGGGACCCAGGCAATCCCACTGGGCAATCCACAGAGCCTTGTGTTTTATTTAATGCTCAACAGATCCCTTCTTGCAATTCTGAGCGACTTTTAAGCCAGGAGCCCTGCATTTTCATTTTGCACTGGGACCTGCCCCCTCCCCACCCCAGTCATGTGGTCAATCCTACAATCAGTGACACAACTAGAGCAGAAATAGGGCTCAACTTATGAGAATTTAGGCCGGTTAGCTCTGCCTCTGCGGGAAAGGAGAGCTTCTCAGAGGTGGTGACATTTGAGCAGTCTTAAGTTAAATGTACGTAAGTATTCTCAGAGACAAGGCAGAAAGAATATTGGTAGGCACGCTTCAGAAGCAATTCTCCAATGCTAGTCTGCAGGCTGGATGTGGTGGCACACACCTGTAATCCCAGTGCTTGGGAGGCTGCGACAGGAGGATGGTAAGTTCGAAGCCAGCCTCAGCAATTTAGCAAGACCCTGTTTCCAAATAAAAAAAATAAAATAGGCCTGGGGGAGTAGCTAGGAGGTAGAATGCCCCTGAGTTCCATCCCCAACACACACATGCACATGCACACATACACATACAAAGACACACAAACACACAATGCTAGTCTGCAGAACAATACCAGTATACATCAAAGTTCTCACTGGTCTATAGAAAATTGAAAAAATAAAGCTGGTGAAATGTGTTCAATAAATACCTCTTTTTAGTTTCACGTGGTATTCATGTTACAATTCACTTTTTTTTCTTTTTTTTTTTGGCAGTACTGGGGATTGAACTCAGGGGCATTCTACCTCCGAGCTATACCCCCAGTCCTATTTTTTTATTCTTTACTTTGAAACAGGGTCTCACTAAGTTGCAGAGGGCCTCACTAGCTAGCTGAGGCTGGTCTCAAACCCGGATCCTCCAGTCTCAGCCTCCCGAATGCTGGGATTACAAGCGTGCGCCACCACGCCCGGCTCAATTCACTTTCTTAAGTAATAGGGGAGTTAGTAAATATTAATTTTGCATTCATCAGGGCATGTGCATGTTTTTTAAATTTCTTACCATGGAAATATTAGCAAACCTGTTAACTTAGGTTACATGGCCTCAATTTTTGGTTATTTTATCATAAGCAAAATCTGAGCCTGGGGCCACTAATTGAAGAGCCCAACAGTAACTTTTATTCACCAGTTATGTATTAAGTTGAAGCAATTACCTGAATAACTTAAGTCCCTCCAACTGTTCTGTGGAGCCAACGTGGGTTTTATGTTCCTGCGTTTTCCAGCTGGCTACAGTGACGAAAATAACTAGGGGTATTCCCAAGAATCCACTGAGACAAGATGAGAACCCCATAGCTGCTTACACCCCAGACCCCCACCTCTCTGCTCAAATTCCTACATAGAATTATCAATTAGCTTTTGGCATATAGCAAATCACCCCCAAACCTAGCAGCTTGAAGCAACTGTGTTGGTTTAACTAGCAGATCTGTGGGCTTGCAGCTTAGGTTGGCCTCAGCTGGGTGGTTTCTGCTTCTCGGCTGAGCTCACTCATGCATGTGCTGTCAACTTGCAGGTAGGCTGGGTGCAGGGTGGTCTGGGGGTAGACCACAGCAGGGACAGCCCCCTCTACTCCAGGCCTCTCCTATTCCCTTGTGCTAGGCCAGGCATTTTTACATGACAGCTTGCACGGGCTTTCAGAGAAAGCATGCAATACCTCTTGAGACCCAGGCTTAGCAAAGGCACTGAACCATTCTGCCATGTTCTGTTTGCCAAAGCAAGCCATAAAGCCAGTCCAGATCCAAAGGGCAGAGAAATGGACTTCTCTTGATGAGGAGAGCAGAGAAATAGACTTCCCTTGATGGGAAGAGCTGCAGCATTACACTGAAAAGGGGCATGCAGGTAGGGATGGATGGATGACGCTAACCATTTGGGTATCAGCCTGCTGGACAATCTCAAATCCCATGACTACCAACCACAGTTGATGAAAATCCCTGTATCACCAGGAATGCCCAGCCATCCATACTCACGCACTTGGCACACGTGATTTCGACTGCTCCCAAAGAACAGAGAGTCTGGGTCTTCATCCAGGTGTTCAGAACAACATGTGAAAGTTCTCCGCACTGCTGCATCCAGCCAGGTATCCCAGCCAACCGGGAGGTCTTGGATGCCACACTGTCTCACCTTCCATATCCCATATGTCACCCAACCCAGTCCACTGGACCTCCTTAATGTATGTCAGAGCCTTCCTCTCCTTTCTGCTCCACAGTCACTTCTGTAGTTGAGGCTGTTGTCATTTCTTTTCTTTTCTTTTTTTTTTTTTTGCGGTACTGGGGATTGAACTCGGGGGCATTCTACCTCCGAGCTATACCCCCAGTCCTATTTTTTATTCTTTATTTTGAAACCAGGTCTCACTAAGTTGCGGAGTGCCTCACTAGGTAGCTGAGGCTGGCCGCGAACCCGGATCCTCCGGTCTCAGCCTCCCAAATGCTGGGATTACAAGCGTGGGCCACCACGCCTGGCTTGTTGTCATTTCTCACAGTGACAATTACAAGCCCTTCTATTCCCATGTCTCCACCCCAAATCCAATGGCCATGCATTCCCTTAATAAGCCTTTCTTGACCGTTCACTTAGCACCCAGCACTGTGTTAGGGGCTAGGGACCGACAAGGAATAAGATAGAAGACAGATAGATGAGTCGGCAGAGGTCATCTGTTACAAAGAGCAACCCCCACATCTCAGCGGCTTAACACGGTGCGTGGTGACTTGGGTCTCCTGGGCCACCTGGCGGTCATGTACTTCCGGCCATGTGGATGGAAGCGGGAGCAGCAGGGGTCATGGGAGGCACTTAGGGAAGTGAGGCTGACTTCAGAAGCAGAAGGGAGGCTAAGAGATGAGATGACATTGACTCTCTCATCGCTGAGGTTTGA
>PVLC010036500.1:0-15724 GCA_004027655.1 Graphiurus murinus
AATGCCCCTGAGTTCAATCCCCAGTACTGAAAAAAAAACGTAAAAAATTTAAAAATAGGGCCTGGTGTGGTGGCACATGCTTGTAATCCCAGTACTTGGGAGCCTGAGACCGGAGGATCTGGGTTTGCTGCCAGCCTCAAATACTTAGTGAGGCTCTCTGCAACTTAGTGAGACCCTGTTTCAAAATAAAGAATAAAAAATAGGACTGGGAGCCAGGCGTGGTGGCGCATGCTTGTAATCCCAGCATTCGGGAGGCTGAGACTGGAGGATCCGGGTTCACAGCCAGCCTCAGCTACCTAGTGAGGCACTCTGCAACTTAGTGAGACCCTGTTTCAAAATAAAGAATAAAAAATAGGGCAGGGGGTATAGCTCGGAGGTAGAATGCCCCTGGGTTCAATCCCCAGCACCGCCAAAAAAAAAAAAAAAAAAATAGGCCCGGGGATGGAGCTCAAAGATGGAAAGCTCTTGGGTTCTGTCCCCAGCCCCAAGAGATAAAAATAAAGGAAAGCTCCACTCCTTTTCCTCCTCTGGCCTTTCCCTGCTTTAGAATGTGTATTTGGGGGGTTGTGGGTTTAGGGGGCTGGGGAAGGGACCCAGCGCTTCATACATGCTAGAGCAGTGCTGTGGCACTGAGCTACACCCCGTCCCAGAATGTAGGTTTTAACGTCTCCCAGGTACCCATCAGGTAGATGAAGAGACTGCTCTGCTGAAGATGCGCTGTTATTGAGTTCCCGGGAGGGGCAGGGGCGGTGTAGCGCCACACCAGGCCACACAGTCACAGCAGGAAGCAACAGGGCTGGCCAGGAGGCAGAGGGAAGGGCCTGAGCCTGTATGCTGGTTGCTGGTGTCCGCAGGAAGGGGCAGGGGAGCCTGCGAGGCCGGCTTGTGATTCGCTGGTTTGAATCGTTCCAGCGGGCTTGGAGGCAGCGCGCTGGCGCTAGTTGTCTGGTACCTGCCCAGGGTCGATGTGGGCAGGTGGGTAGCAGACCTGGCGGAGGAAGTGGGTGAGGTGTGGGCTCTTGGTTGGTTGGTTCTCTGACTCTGGGAACTGGCTAGCCTTGAGAGGCACATCCCTCTGTCCCTCCAGGTCTGCAGGCCCTGATGTCAAAGCATCAGAAATTTGCAGTTGCCAGGCATGGTGGTGCACACTTGTTCTACCAGTACTTGGGAGGCTGAGATAGGAGGATCGCAGGTTCAAGGACAGTCTCAGCAAATAGTGAGACTCGTCAATCTAGTGAGATCCTGTTTCAAAATAAAAATAAAATAGAGCTGGGGGTGTAGTTCAGAGGTAGAATGCCCCTGGGTTCAATCCCTAGTACCACACACACACACACACACACACACACAAAAGAAGTCCATAGTTGCCACAGCCCCTCACTAGCTGGGTGCCCTCAGCGGGGCTCACTCTACACCGTGCCTACAACCTGGAGAGCACCCCAACCTGCCTGCAGGGCTGGTCTGAGAGTAAGATGATACAGCACCTGTGGTGCCCCGCCCAGTGCCTGCACAGACTGGGAACGCACAAATGCAAGCTTCTTGGGTCTGATGGGAGAGGGCCGTGGCCCAGAGACGTTAGGTCACTGGCCAGGTTTGCACCTGATCCCTGGTGTCCTCTGACCCCCCCAAGGAGGGGTTGCCGGGCTCCTGGCGGCTCCCCGACTCCAGCGAGCCCCTAGAGCCCCTCCCCACGGCCCTTCCCCCAGGCTCCTGGAAGCCGACTCCAAGTCCATGCGCTCCATGAATGGCTCTCGGCGGAACAGCGGCTCCTCGCTGGTGTCCAGCTCCTCGGCCTCCTCCAACCTGAGCCACCTGGAGGAGGACACATGGATCCTGTGGGGCCGGATCGCCAACGAGTGGGAGGAGTGGCGGCGCCGGAAGGAGAAGCTGCTCAAGGTGGCCAGGGTGGCCGGGCTGACCAGGGAGGGCGGCTGGCACAGCTGGCCGGCACGGTCACGCAGTCAGCAGGCGGTGCGGGGGGCCCAACCAAGGCGACAGGGCAGGGGGAGCGGAGAGCGTGGGGGGGCGGCGGGGGAGGCCCCGTGCCTCCGCTGCCTGTGTGCTCTGCTCTGTGCAACCACGCAGGACGGGACAGCTCTTAAACGCCCCAGAACACCCGAGGCCGCCTCGGCCCCTCTGCACCGGGAGGCGTGGGCCGGCTGCACGCCTCGAGCCTGCCCTAGCCTCCTGTGCTTGTCCATCCCGGGGCAGGAGCTGATCCGCAAGGGCATCCCACACCACTTCCGGGCCATCGTGTGGCAGCTCCTGTGCAGTGCCACGGACATGCCAGTCAAGAACCAGTACTCGGAGCTGCTCAAGATGTCCTCGCCGTGCGAGAAGCTCATCCGCAGGGACATCGCCCGCACCTACCCGGAGCACGAGTTCTTCAAGGGCCAGGACAGCCTGGGCCAGGAGGTCCTGTTCAACGTCATGAAGGTGAGGCCCCGCCCCGCCCCACGCCCCGGGAGGCCGCCGTGTGCGCTCACCGCTCTGCTCCCTTCCAGGCCTACTCACTGGTGGACCGAGAGGTGGGCTACTGCCAGGGCAGCGCCTTCATCGTGGGCCTGCTGCTCATGCAGGTAGGCGGGCCCCAGACGCAGGTGCAGCGGTGCTGCTCCACCCCGCACCTCCCAGGCTCGGGGCCTTCCCCTCTGGCCACTGCGACCTCTGACGATTCCAAGGCCACACGGCTGTTGGTGGACGCAGAGGGGCAGAGCACCTGTCCTGGCTGAGTCCTGGCACTGCCGGGGCTGGGACAGGGACAGGAGAAGCCTCGGGGCAGGGGCTTCAGGCAGCCAGCGTGTTATTTGTGGCACCTGAGGGTTCTCTCCGGAGAAACCAAGGGGCTTACACTGGGGAAAGAGGAGACAGCTGGGAGTGGAAGGGGGGCGGCTCGGCCAGGTGGGGAGACTGCGGCTCAAGCCCCAGCTCCACCGTTCCTGCAAGTGGCGTTAGTCAGCAGGTGACTTCGGCTCAGGCTCTCCGTCAGTAGAGCAGCTGCGGCTTGTCGGGAGGGCCCAGGCAGCATAGAGTCAGTGTCTGAGGAACTAACTGGAGCAGAAAGAACGTGCACCAGGCCCCTGCCTGCACCCAGAGCCCCCTGCCCGAACCCCCAGATGCCCGAGGAGGAGGCCTTCTGCGTGTTCGTGCGGCTGATGCAGGAGTACCGGCTGCGGGAGCTGTTCAAGCCCAGCATGGCTGAGCTGGGGCTCTGCATCTACCAGTTTGAGTACATGCTGCAGGTGAGCGGCAGGCGGCCCAGCCAGGCCACCCTGGCCACCCCCGGGAGTGTCCTGTCCCCTCTCCTTGAAGGATGCCCAGAGGACGAGCCCCTCGCTGACCCCGGGGCTCCAACAGACACAGCCTTGGCCCCTTCTCTCCTGCTCCAGGGACGGTGGCGGGAGGGGTAGTGTTGTCTGCCTGCCGCTGCTGATTACCCAGAGCCGCAGACGGCTCTGTTTATAAATAGCATCCCTGAAGGGCCCACTCCTGGCTGGCAGACAGAGCTGCGGTGTTCTCTCTTGCAGGCACACACACGTGCACACACGCACACCGCACTTACACACAGCGGCCTGCTCTGGAGGCCCATGGCGGGTGGCGTGCAGTCAGTAAGCGCCCACTCGCGGGGCTGGAGGACGAGCAGCAGGCCTGGGCTCACCGGGCGGTCACTCGGCCTGGGCTGGAGTAGCTGAGACTTCCCGAGGCCAAGCCGCACGTCAGTGCAAGGTGCAGGGAGCCCCTGGCTCCAGAAGGAAGCCCAGAGTGCTTTTCCAGCCTCAGTTTCCCCCCATCACTTTCCACAGTCCAAAATTGAGGCCACAGGCATCCCCAGTTGGGCATGGTGGTGCATGCTTGTAATCCCAGTACTTGGGAGGCTGAGACAGGAGGACCACAGGTTCGTGGCCAGCCTCAGGAACTTAGTGAGACTCTCAGCAATTTAGAGACCTTGTTTTGAAATAAAGAATAAAATAGGGCTGGGGCCAGGGCCGGGGGGCACACGACAACCGGTCAGCCACATGCCCCAGGTCTGAGCTGTCGCAGCTCAGACCTGGGGCTGTGGTCCCTCTGCTCGCTAGCGCCTGACCCTAGACGCTCCCTCTGGGGTGCTCCAGAGGACCCCACAAGCTGCAAGCCTGGAGACCGGGCCCACTACCCTGCCACTTATGTGGCTCCGGCCACCCCTGCCCGTGTCCCCACCTCATGCCACTCGCACTAGGTGCTTTGGTCTCCCTCCAGTACAAGGAGCACTGGGGAGCACCAAGCAGGGCACACAGGCTCTCTGGAAGCCGGCAGGAGGGCAGCGGGCAGCCTGGACGCCTCGCTGTGCCCTCACCGCGGCCACGGGCCTCCCCACCCACGCAGGAGCAGCTCCCGGACTTGAACACCCACTTCCGCTCGCAGAGCTTCCACACGTCCATGTACGCCTCATCCTGGTTCCTCACGCTCTTCCTCACCACCTTCCCCCTGCCCGTCGCCACCCGTGTCTTCGACATTTTCATGTATGAGGTGAGCGCTCTGGACGGGCCGGCCACGTCCACCTGGAACCAAACCCCGGGCAGGAAGGCCGCGGCGCTGAAGGGTCTGGGCCCCCGAAGCACGGTGGGGCTCACAGTCGCCGCCTGCCTTGCAGGGGCTGGAGATCGTGTTCCGGGTGGGCCTCGCCCTGCTGCAGGTGAACCAGACAGAGCTGATGCAGCTGGACATGGAGGGCATGTCCCAGGTAGGCCAGGCAGGAGGGAGGGCTGGAGCCCGCTGGGTGCCAGGTGTGGGTGGCCCTGCCCGTCCCTGGAGCTCTGAGAGACTCAGTCCAGGCCCAGCCCAGGGAGGTCCTGCACCCTCTCAGCTGCCCACCATCCCCCATCACTCCAGGTCCCCCACCCTGCTGCAAAGTAACACCGGCTGGACCACGAGGCTTCTGATGTGGTTTCAGCCCCAACTCCCTGGGGCAGGGCGAGGGCACAGCCTGCCCTGACTGTCCTGCCTGCTGGAGAAGAGGCAACCTGCCGTCACAGCCCTGTCCCCATCAAGCGGGCCCCTGCTCCCTCCCCGCGTCCGCCAGCTGCTGCTTCGGGGAAGAATGCACAAAGGCCACGGTTGTGCCCACGAACACGGGCCTCCATTGTTGGCAACTGCGGAGGGGCAGCTGGGCTGGGGAGCAGGAGCCACGTCCACTGAGACTTACCTTAACCCTTGCAGAGGCTCCGGGGCCCGGCCTGCCTAGCCCTTCCTCCTCGAAGGTGCCCGGCACCCAGACTTTCCCTCCCCTGCCTTCACACTGGGGCTCCCAAGCCTGACTTTCTCCAGAAGCCAAAGCCTGCCCCCCCCACACACACCACTCCAGCTTCTCAACTCAGACATCCCTTTGCTCCACACTCACTGGGCAGCCACAGCAGAGCAGGCCCTGTGTGGGGACACGGTGACACCCCAGCAGCCGTGACTGCCTGCTGTGTCCCCACAGTACTTCCAGAGGGTGATCCCCCACCAGTTTGACAGCTGTCCAGACAAGCTGGTCCTCAAGGCCTACCAGGTCAAGTACAACCCCAAGAAGATGAAGAGGTCAGTGCGCACAGACGCTATTGGGTGTCAGCGGGGAGGGGACAGTCCCAGGGGTCTGGCAGTGAGCACAGGGCCCCTCGCCCTCTGCAGGCTGGAGAAGGAGTACGCCGCCATGAAGAGCAAGGAGATGGAGGAGCAGATCGAGATCAAAGTGAGTCCCGGGCCTGGCGGGAGGGCTCCCCTACCAACCCTGGCCGCTAGAGGGCGCCCCCGCCCAGCGCAGGGAGGACTGATGGCCCTGCCTCCGCCCACCTGCCCTTCCTTCACCTGCCAGGCCAGCGTGGGAGCGCCTGCCCCAGCCAGCATGCTGGCATCACTGGTGACACAGCAGTAAACAAGACAGTCAAGGTCCGTGCCCTCGTGGGCCCCCGGTGCTGTGGGGAGACCATCAATAAACCACTAAAATAGTGTGGACTCGCCAGTGTTCTGGATACAGCCGGGCAGGAGGGGCCGAGTCAGGCGGAGGCTGAGGCAGGAGGCCGCCCGCCAGGCAGGGGTGATGTCCACACAGCGGAGGTGGGGGAGCCCGAGACCCTAGGTGGGGGCCGGAAGAGCCGAGTCAGGCAGGGTCCAGGTGGCAGGTACGTAGGCCAGGGTGTGGGCACCCAGGCAGGACCCTGGTTCCCCGCACACTCGGGAGGCTTCTGGAGCCGCAGAGCCTCTGTGCCCAGACTCCCCACTCACCTTCCTGGAGCTTCATCCTTCCACGCATGATTTTAGTTATTCACTCAGCAAGCATTTCGAGCGCCTGCTCTGTGCCATAGCTAAAGCTGAGAATGAGGCCCTCTGGCCCTGTGTTGGGGACAGATGGGGACACAGGCCCTCACACAGACTGGCTGAGCCTGGAGTCCAAAGGTCTGGATTCAAAGCCCTGCCCCAGCAGGGCTGTGCTGTGCAAGCCTGGCAGGTGAATTTGCATCTCTGAGCCTTAGTGGCCCCATCTGCAAAACGGGAATGTCTGCTCTGCTGTTCAGACTGTGCCTATCAGCAGTACCCCACCTCCTGGAGAAAGGAAAGGGCAGAGTCTGGATTCGAATCTAGGTCACCTCTGCCGATACCTGGCAAGGCGTGAGGGCGCCCTGGCCCTGGCCCTGTTCGAAGGGTATCCTGGGCTTCCGAGCATGCCCCTTTTGTGGAGTTTTTGTGGAGTAGCAGCTTGACTGACTGACACACCGGTCCAAACATGCGCATCGGGCTTGCTCACAAACAAAAGGGCCCGCTCCCGCCGTGGCAGCGAGGGCCCAGCAGCAAGGGCGTGGGCGACCCAGGCCATGTGGCGGCCTACGAGTGTCCCCCGAGAGGAGCCAGGGAGCCCCGGAGGCCTCGGAGGGCCAGGCGGGGCCTTCTCACACGTCCTGCCCTCACACTTTCGTCTTTCTCCTGCTTTCAAGGAATGTCTTAATAATTTAAGGCATGATGACAGACACAGAGACACCTGCCTTTGAAAGAAGCCTTTATTAGGACAGTTCCCAAGAGGGGGAGGCAGGCTGTGCCAGACAGAGCAGCACCAGGGTGGACCAGGAAGCAGAGAGCGCGGTGGGTGCAGGCCAGAGCCTTGGTGTGTTTCTGCAGGAAGGCAGGCGCAGCAGGCAAGCAAGCGGGCTCTGCGTTGGACAGTTTGCTTCCCACAGGCTGACCCCCAGTTTTCTAGTACCAGCCCCGGGGTAACTTGGGATGGGGAGATATTGGCTTGGTGCATGAGCATTAGATAAAACGAAATGGTTTAGGAGTGGGGACTGGGTGGATGGTATAGGAAAGGTACATTCTACTATCTAGGAAGTAGCTAGTCCTGGGAAGGGGAGTCTTTCCAGAATTAACAAGGACCAGCATATCAAAGCATTGTAAAATACAAAAAAGAAAAACAAACTAAACCATGATTGGTATATAGCCTCACCTCACGTCCTCCTCACTCCCTCTGGAGCTCTCCCCACAGGGTAAACAAAAAGAGGGGAGCGGCTTGTTGGTCAGCCTTGCCCACTCCCCCGACGGCTTTGCTTGACACAGAGACAGTTTGAAGCCAGAGAGAGCAGAGCAGCCCAGGGCCAGGGGTCTTGACCCTGTGCCTAGACCACTGTGACCTGGCCGTGCTGGTAGAGTCCCCTCGCGTCCACGATCCCTGATTGCAGTTGCTTCCTGGGAATGTTCTGGGTGTTTCCATCCCTGTGTCTCCCCAGAAGCAACCCAGGAAATGTTCTGTGTGGGCCAAAGCCAGGTAGGACCCTTGCTCCTCTCCTGATCCAAAGCATTTCTCCATAACCAGGACACAGGAGAAACTGTACAGCGTGTGTGTCAATGTCCCCTGCCTCCCAGAGGGGTGTGGGAGAACCCAAAACTACAAATATCTACCCCAGACCCACCAGCACAGCGTGGAAGGCACGAGCGCGGGTGGCATCTGCAAGGCAGCGTGGGTGCGAAGGACCCTACATGTTCAGCCCGCAGGGCCCAAACTCTTTTTTTGTTTACTTTGTTTTGTTTTATTGTGAAACAGGCTCTTGCTAGGTTGCTGTAAGTCTCGCTAAATTGCTGAGGCTACCTAAACCTGTGAGCCTGCTGTCTCAGCCTCCCAAGCACTGAGGTTACAGGCGTGCACTACCACTCCTGGCTGGGACCCAAATTCTAACACGAGCGTGACCCCAAGATTTATTTATTTATTTGGTACTGGGGATCAAGCCCAGGGGCACTCTACCACTGGCTCCACCCCCAGCCTTTTGAATTTTTTACTTGAAGACAGGGCCTTGCTAAGTTGCTAAAGCTGGCCTTGAACCAGCCATCTTCCTGTCTCAGCCTCCTAAGTCACTGGGATTGTTGGCATGCGCCACCATGCCCAGCTGTCCCCAAGAATTTATCCCAGGGGCTGGGGGCAAAGCAAAGCGGGGTGAAGCTGGCTGATGGCGCCTTCCCCCAAAGGCAAGGACTTTGTTCTGGATAGACCCATGCATGGGCTGGAAACAGCCTTCTAGGGAGGCTCTAGGTGCTGGATCCCTACTCAACACAGCCACGAAAGCGCCCACGCTGTCTTTACTGAAGGTTCTTTTTTTGTGTGTTTCATGTGTGTGGCACTGGGGATTGAACCCAGGGGTGCTTTACCTCGGAGACACACCCCCAACCCCTCTTTATTTTTTATTTTTTTTTTTTTTTGCGGTTCTGGGAATTGAACCCAGGGACATTCTACCTCTGAGGTACACCCCCAGTCCTATTTTTTATTCTTTATTTTTGAAACAAGGTCTCACTAAGTTTCGCAGAACCTCACTAAGTAGCTGAGGCTGGCCGTGAACCTGGATCCTCGAGTCTCAGCCTCCCAAGTACTGGGATTACAAGTGTGCGCCACCACACCCGGCCCCCTCTTTATTGTTATTTAGTTAATTTTTTTGTGTGTGTGTGTGGCACTGGGGATTGAACCTCTGAGCTATAGTGACACCCCAGCCCTATTTGTGTGTGTGTGTGTGTGTGTGTGTGTGTGTGTGTGTAGCACTGGGGATTGAACCCAGAAGCATTTTACCTCTGAGCTACACCCCCAGCCCGATTTTATTTCTTATTTGGAAACAGGGTCTCACTAAATTGTGGAGGGCCTTGCTAAATTGCCACCATGACCGGCTATTTTTTAATTTTTATTTGGAAACAGGGTCTTGCTACATTGATGAGAGTTGCTGAGACTGCCCTTGAACCTTCTATCCTCCTGTCAGCCTTACTTACTTATTTATTTATTATCTATTTTGTGGTACTGAGGATTGAACCCAGGGGCATTTTACCTCTGAGCTGCACCCCCAGCCCTATTTTATTTTTATTGAAACAGAGTCTCACTAGGTTGATGAGAGTCTCACTACTTGTTGAGGCTATCTTCAAACCTGAGATCCTCCTGTCTCAGCCTCCCAAGTACTGGGATTACAAATGTGCGCCACCACGCCCAGCTCCTTTTTTTTTTTTTTTTTTTTTTAATGGGCCATTCTGAACAAGAATGGACTCTGTTTTCTGAAATTGCTGACCCAGAACACAAGACTCTGATTCCATCCTGCTTGGAGGTCCTGGCTCCTAAAGAAACCCACCTCGCCCGACCTCAGTGGTGGGTGCGTGCGTCGGGAGGTGCGGGGCTGGCTCTGATCTGCTCTCCCTCCCTTCTGTAGAGGCTTCGGACAGAGAACCGGCTCCTGAAGCAGCGGATTGAGACCCTAGAGAAGGTGAGCAGTGTAGACACTGGCAAGGAGCTCCAGCCCCAGGTCCAGGTCCGCTCCGGAAGTGTAGCTAAGTCCCCACGCCACTGAGATGCGGGCCGCCCTGTAGCTGGGGACTCCTGGAGCCCTCTCCCCGGATCCTGACCCTTGTAATTAACCCTAAGGTCGGCTGAGTTGCAACCCGGGGACACACACGGCAGTCCCAGGGGCTCGGGTGAGGGAAGGGGGCCGAAATGGTGGGCTGATAGAGGAGCCCCGTCTCGGGGTACAGGCGAGACCCCACCCTAAACTTGGAGGCCTCGCCTTTGAAAGAAAGGAAGGAAGGGAGAAGGAATGCAGGAGGACGGGCAGCCACACTACTTGTGACGGGAAGCTGTGGCCTTGACCCTGGACCTTGACATGTTAAAGATGGGGCTCCCAGCCAGGTGCAGCAGCACAGGCCTGTCATCCTAGTGTTTGGGAGGCTGAGGCCAGAGGATCGCAGGTTCAAGGCCAGCCTCGGCAACTTAGCGACACCCCGTTTCAAAACTAAAAAATAAAAAGGGCTGGAGGTGTAGCTCCGAGGTAGAATGCCACAAAGAAGACAGGAGTGGCTTAGCGCTCAGGGGCCAGCCCCAGAGTCCAGCCCCCTGCTCCTCCCTACCTCCCTTCCTCCTCCACTGACCGTGGGGAGTCAGCTGGTCCTGGGCAGGACTTTATTGCTCTTGCCCCAAAGTCTCCGTTCTTGCTGGCCCTCAAAATTAAAGCCAATTTCCAGTCCCAGCCCGTTCTGGAGGGCTCCCCCCAACTCACAGACGGACCAGCATTCCTGGCACTGGGTTCCCCCAGCCAGCCTCAGCCCGCAGCCTCCCACCGCCGGGTCACCTGCCTCCTTTCGGGAGGGGCCGGCTCTGCCTTTGGTCTTCCTCCAGGCCCTCCCACTGGTTCTCTGCTCTCCACTCCTCTCTCCCTGCTTCTAGAGGTAGCCCACTGCCTTAGTGACAAGTGGTTCTTGTCTGTCTCTCCTCTTCTGTCCCTGCGCCTTCCGCTCTGCCTCCCCCTGTCGCTGGGAACCCCTGGCCCGCCCCGCCGGGTAGGAGAGCGCTGCTCTGGCTGATAGGTTAATCCAGGTACTGTAGCTTTTCCTCTCCCTCCAGTTCCTCCCCGGGCCCTTCCCTGGTCCCCTGCACACGACAGCCAGTAACCACCTCTTCCCTGGTGCTGGCATTCTGGGGGCGAGGGGCAGGCCTGGTGTCGTGCTTGGGGACCCTGGGGTCCAACTCCAGGAGACAGGCTTTCCTGGGAGGGGGCACGTGCAGTGGAGAGGTGAGTATGGAGGGCATGTATGAATTTGGGCATGGACCTACACGCACGAGGCCAAAAGCTCCCTCCCCCAGGAGACACAGGCGGGACCCCAGAGGACGGGGGGACCCTAAGGGTCGAGCTTACGCCCCCTTCCTGGGCCCCCACACTTCCTCTCTGCATCTACCTGCCACGCCTGTCATGTCTCTCTCACCTGCTTCCGCCGCTGCTTCATCTCCAATGGCTTTCTCTGGGAGCTTCTGCACACCACCTGGGGGCTGGGAGCCTGGAATGGGGGCCCAGTTGGGTGGGGTTGTATGAGCATGAGGGGTGTAGGTGGGGTCTCAGCCTCAGATGAGTGTGGAGCCCCAGAGAGAAGCAGCCCACCTCCCAACAGAGAAAATGGGTGAGCCCCGGGCCTCGGCTGTTCCCAACCAGCCTCACCAGCAGACCCGGCACCTCGAGAGGGCAGAGGGGGCCTTCGCGCCCTTGGCCCTGGATAACCTGATAACCTGTACAGCCCGGCAGAACCTGAGCAGAGGCTCCCCAAGCCACACGGGGCGCCCCAGCCTGGCTCTGAGGCAGCAGGCCTCCCCCCTCTCATTGCCCTCCCGTGGCCAAGGTGGGGCCGGGACGAAGCAGAGGGTCACCGTCCCCATCCTCGCTGTGCTCAGGGGCAGGTGACACGGGCACAAGAGGCCGAGGAGAACTACGTCATCAAGCGGGAGCTGGCGGTGGTGCGGCAGCAGTGCAGCTCCGCCACCGAGGACCTGCAGAAGGCGCAGAGCACCATCCGGCAGCTGCAGGAGCAGCAGGTACCGCGGTGGGCGTGGCCGCCGTTGCCCCGCCCCACCCCGCCCGGTGGCCCTCAGCTCAGATCGGTCCGCCTCAGCCCCTGGCCTTCTCGCTGTTATAAGGGGTGAGGGGACCCTGAGACCAACGCATTGACCCCCCAGCCCTGCATCGCAGCAAGCAGCCCCCGACTTCCGGGGCACCCTGCGATTTCCTTTTCCTGTCTTCTAGCAGGGTGTCTGCCCTGAGACAGGCAGTCAGGCCCCAGCATGAAGGCTTCTGAGAACCATGCCCCTGAGCCTCAGCTTTGGGGGGATGAAGAGATGGGTGAGGCCCGGGGCCAGGTCCTCGGGCCCAAATGCAGGTGCTGTGGACAGGAGGTGGTCCGGAGGAGCGCAGCCTTGGGTGACACCCAAGGGGGCCCGGAGCCCATCTGGGCCTGGGAGCCCCCTCAGGCCATGGACGGTCCCTCCAGGACATCACCTGGCATGGGGCATGAGGGGTTCAGGCCAGGATGCACCACCCTTGAGCCCCTCCAGCCGAGGTGTCCTATGCCAGCTGGCCTGGAGACTGTCTACCCCCAGCCTCAGCTGGGCGCGAGACGGCCCTCTACCTCCCCCAGGAGAACCCGCGCCTCACCGAGGACTTTGTGTCCCACCTGGAGACAGAGCTGGAGCAGTCTCGGCTGCGGGAGACAGAGACGCTGGGGGCCCTGCGGGAGATGCAGGACAAAGTTCTGGACATGGAGAAGGTGACTGGGTGGGCAGGCGGGTGGGTGCTGGGGGCCCTGGGGAGGGGAGGAGGGTCCCAGGAGGCCTTGGAGGTGCAGGAGAAGGGGCAGCCGCGTCCCGGTCAGTCCCTGTGGAGGAGGCATCTTCTGCCTGCTGCTTTTGAACTCGGTGCCTCCTGGCCCACTGGGCGCCTGCCCCTCCACCTCCATCCCCACAGGAGGCTCTGGGGTGCCCTGAAGTGCATGCACACACAAGGACACACCCGCAAGACTGCACGCAGGGTACAGGAGCGGCCTGGACAGCGTGGGGCTGAGCTCTGGGTCCAGGATGGAGGGAGAGGAGGCAGGGAGGGAAGGCCCAGGCCCATCAGAGCTGCCCCTGCCCCGCTCCCATGGAAACACCATGTAGGCGACAGCCCCTGCTCGCAGGCCTCCCGAGTCCCGCCCCATCTGCTCCCCACATTGACTCCAGGTATGCAGGAGCTGCTAGAGGAGGGGAGGAGCCCCAGGCCGCTCACTGCCCGGCACTGCCTGCATGGGCTCAGAGCCTTATCTCAGCCCAGAGACCCCACAGCCCTCCCGGGCCCAGACCCAAACAAGGGTCAGCGAGGACCGTGTCCAGGATTTCGGCCCAGGAAGCCAGAGAGCAAATCCCTTCCTGTGTCTCTGCGAGCCCTGGGCATGCTGGGACAGATCGGAGGCTGGTCCTCCGCATGTCCGCTCCTAGAGAGAGGGGCTGCCTGGCCGGGTGGGGGGCACCGAGTGTGGCCACAGCCTTCTCGGCCCCTGCTGGGGTGGATCTCAGACTCCAGGGTGGACAGGCAGCTGCCTCATGCCTGGCACCTCCAACCTACTGGGAGTTCCTAGCAGTGAGATTTATGGAGGCCCCACAGTTTATGAGGGTCGCCCACGGACAGCCACGTAAGACAGAGGTGTTGTTACTGCCCTGTTATAGGGACAAGAGCCCTGGCCAGGGAGGGTTAACAGGGCTGCTCCCCTGGCCTGATCCCTACTTCCTGGACACCCTCTGGTCCAGGGTGCTGTGCTCTCCCAGCTGAGCTGCCCAAGGAGAAGCCCGGCATGGTGGTGCAGGCCTGTAATCCCAGTATTCGGGGTGTGAAACAGGAGGATCACAGGTTGGAGGCCAGCCTCAGCAATTTAGGGAGACCCTGTTTCTAAGTTTAAAAAGATCTGGGAGCGGGGCATGTCGGTACACACTTGTAATCCCAGTACTTGGAAGGTTGAGACAAGAGGATCCCAGATTTGAGGACAGTCTCAACTACTTAGTGAAGCCCTCCACAACTTAGATCCTGTTTCAAAATAAAGAATAAAAAATAGCCGGGCATGGTGGCACACACTTGTAATCCCAGTACTTGGGAGGCTGAGACAGGAGGACCAGGTTCGCCGCCAGCCTCAGCTACTGAGACCCTGTTTCAAAATAAAGAATGAAAAATAGGACTGGGGGTATAGCTCAGAGGTAGAATGCCCCTGAGTTCAATCCCCAGTACCACAAAAAAAAAAAATTAAAATTAAAAAAAAATAAAAAGCCAGGCATGGTGGCACACTCTTGTAATTCCAGCATTTGGGAGGCTGAGACCAGAGGATCCGGGTTCATGGCCAGCCTCAGCTACCTAGTGAGGCCCTCCACAACTTAGAGAGACCCTGTTTCAAAATAAAGAATAAAGCCAGGCGTGGTGGCGCACGCTTGTAATCCCAGCATTCGGGAGGCTGAGACTGGAGGATCCAGGTTCGTGGCCAGCCTCAGCTACCTAGTGAGGCACTCCGCAACTTAGTGAGACTCGGTTTCAAAATAAAGAGAATAAAAAATAGGGCTGGGAGTATAGCTCGGAGGTAGAATGCCCCTGAGTTCAATCCCCAGTACCGAAAAAAAAAAAAAAATAGGGCTAGGGGTATAGCTCGGAGGTAGAATGCCCCTGAGTTCAATCTCCAGTACCACACACACACACAAAAAAAGACTGGGGGTGTAGCTCGGAGGCAGCATGCCCCTGGGTTCAATCCCCAGTGCCCCCCCCCAAAAAAGGCCAGCAGTGTGGCTCAGAGGTAGACTGCTCCTAGTACTCCAGTACCCCCACCCCAAAGGAAAAGGGCCAGGTGCAGTGGCACAGGCTTATAATGCCAATGCTTGGGAGGCTGAAACAGAAGGATCACAGGTTCAAGGAGAACCTCAACACTTTAGACTCTCAGCAACTTAGTAGGACCCTGTTTCAAAATTTAAAAAATAAGATAGGGCTGGGGTTTTAGCTCAGAGATAGAACCTCTCTGGGTTCAATCCCCAGTGCCACAAGAAAAATAAAAATTAACTTCAAATTAAAAGGAAGGACCTGGAGGTGTGACTAGAAGCTAGAATGTGGATGGATTCAATCGAGGAGGGAGGAAGAGGAGAGGAGGGAAGGAAAGGAAGGGAGAGAAGGAGAGAAGAGAGGCGGGGGCGCGGGTCCCGGGGCTGCTCAGCTGTCCGGGGCGCCGCCCCCTCTCCCTGCAGAGGAACAGCTCGCTGCCGGATGAGAACAACGTGGCTCGGCTGCAGGAGGAGCTGAAGGCCCTCAAGGTGCGGGAGGGCGAGGCCGTGGCCTCGGCGCGGGAGCTGAAGCTGCAGCTGCAGGAGCTCTCCGACACCTGGCAGGTGAGGGCAGGTGGGCGTGGGCCGGTGGAGCGCCCCGCCTCGCGTGCCCGAGCGGCTAGGGCGCCTCCCGCTGTCGCTGGGAGGAGAGCGGGCGACCTTGGCGGCGGAGGCTGATCGCAGGCCTCGCGGACCCCCCCAGGCCCATCTGTCCCGCGGCGGCCGCTGGAAGGAGTCCCCGCGGAAGCTGATCCTGGGCGAGCTGCAGGACGAGCTGATGAGCGTGCGCCTGCGCGAAGCCCAGGCCTTGGCCGAGGGCCGCGAGCTGCGGCAGCGCGTGGTGGAGCTCGAGACCCAGGTGGGGTCTGGGGGGAGGACGTGTGCGGGTGGTCGGGCCCCGGCCAGGCAGTGATCGCTGCCCCCGCCCCTGCTGCCCTAGGACCACATCCACCGCAACCTGCTCAACCGCGTGGAGGCGGAGCGCGCGGCGCTGCAGGAGAAGCTGCAGTACCTGGCGGCGCAGAACAAGGGGCTTCAGACGCAGCTCAGCGAAAGCCGCCGCAAGCAGGCCGAGGCCGAGTGCAAGGTGCGGCCGCCCACCCCGCCCGCGCGCCCCGG
>PVLC010036501.1:0-15767 GCA_004027655.1 Graphiurus murinus
TTTTTGCAGTACTGGGAGTTGAACTCAGGGGCATTCTACCTCCGAGCTATACCCCCAGCCCTATTTTTTAGTCTTTATTTTGAAACCGAGTCTCACTAAGTTGCGGAGTGCCTCACTAGGTAGCTGAGGCTGGCCGAGAACCCGGATCCTCCGATCTCAGCCTCCCGAATGCTGGGATTACAAGCGTGCGCCACCACGCCCGGCTGAAGTTTTTTCTTTACTATGCAAAGTGGTCTACAGCACCAGAGAGCCTGAGAGGTATGCCCAGTCTCCTATGTACACCACACTCAATCTTAATCAAACTCTACACAATCACAATCACTTAACTTCATCACTCTCAATTTAATCACCATTAACTTAATTGGGATCTGCATTTTCAAAGATCTTACTTGATCCATCTGAAGAGTCAAGTTTGAGACACACTGGCTGCACTAAATGGGCAATCATGGATCTTCGAGTAAAACTATAGTCCTAGTGAAGGTGCTGTAAGTCACAAAGCTTCTTTACTTAAATGGTTTCATTTAAATTAATTTCCTCCTTCCTTCTTTCCTTTGTGTGTGTGTGTGTGTGTGTGTGTGATACTGAGGATTGAACCAGGGGTGTTCTACTTCTGAACTACACCCCCAGCCCTTATTTTTTTTGAATCAGGGTCTCACTAAGGTGCTTAGAGTCTTGCTAATATGCTGAGACTGGTGTTGAACCTGTGATCCTCCTGTCTCAGCCTCCCAAGTACTGGGATTACAAGCGTGTGCCACCACCCCTGGCAGTTCAACCCTTTTAGATTCCATATGTAAGGAACTCATGTAGCATTTACTTTTGGGTCTAGCATCTTTCACTCAATACAGTGTCCTCCAGATTATTCTGTGGTTGTAAATTAATTTCCTTTTTTGAAAGGCTGAATAGTATGCCACTGTGTAGTATACTACATTTTCCTTACGCTTTCTTCTGCTGATGGAGTCACAGGTTGATTCCATCTCTCAGTGTAATATTACAAATAATGATAGAACGAATATGGGGCGCAGATGTCTCTTTGATATAGTGATTTAATTATATGCCAAGAGATTACTGGATCATATGTTCATTCTATTTTTAATTTGTTGAGGAATTACCATAGTGTTTATCATAATTAGTACAGTAATTTATATTTCCACCAATATTGTACAAGGGTTCCTTTTCTCTGAACCCTTGCCAATACTTACGATTCCTCTTTTTGGCAGTAGCCATTCTATCTGGCGTGAGGTGATCGCTCATTGTGGTTTCATTTGCATTTCCTTCAAGATTAGTGACATTGAGCATTCCTACGATTTCATCAACTTCAGTGGCAACTCACCCTATGAGATGTGATACAAAGGAAAAGCAAGTGGAAGCTCTTGATGAATGTGTCCCTGAACAGTATTTGTAGTATGCCCAAGTCTTTTCCCTAATCTGACATGACCATTATGACACTGGCACACAGAAATGAGGCCAGTGGTGTATTCAAGACTCAAAGAAAGCTTAGAAGCTATCTTAACATAGAAATTGCAAAGAGTATTCCATATAAACTGCAGGTATAGTGTTTTGAATAGGATTTTCAAATGTCCATGTGAAATCAGAGTATAAATCTCACCACAAAGAAATGTGAAATAAAAATTACAGTATCTCATTGTTCAGCTGGGACAAAGGTAGGAACAATTTATTTCCAAAGAGCCTTGAGGAGAGTAGGGTCGCGCCGTCTTACAAATCCATCCCTCAGCTATCTGTCCTTCTACCACTTTTTTCCTCGGCAGTCAAAGAAGAGAAAATGATATTTACAAACTAGGTCACTAAACTAAGAGCTTTAAAGAAACTCCAGGAAGGGCCCACATGAGGGAACATTGTGATCACACTCTGTTCTTATTTCCCTTTTCTGTTTTCAGACCCTTAATGTAAAGACCTTAGAGCATTCTGAGAATGTACATTGTTTTTACTAAAAAATCTTTTTACACATCTGAAATATAACCTCTTAAGCCCAAGGCTTATGTTAACCCCAGGTACAGTGTTCAGACTCAGATTCCATGGATTCATAAACAAACATGTGAACGTAGGACTTGTTTTACAATTGGGCCTGTCATTAAGTTGAGAGATCATTAGTTTTAATTTTTTTCCTTTCTTTTTTGTTCTTCCAAACTATTCATGCTCTGGAAATCTTTGGCGTGGTTTGTCTTCAATGGTTGTTTCCTCCAAGATGCCTCTGGCCTCTTCTCATCCCAACTCAAATTTCCTTCTTCCATTTCCCCACCATGACAACAGCACAGTCAAGAAGTATCCATGTTTCTGCTTACTTTTTGCTTTGTGGACTTACTTCTAAGCTCCTCGGCTGTGGGGGGCAGAGGAAACATGGATCCTGCCTCTCTCTGGGTGCTGTTGGCTAAGTTCCTTCACCCTTGCTGGGGTGCAGTTTATAGGTCTATAAAATGAATGACCCAGGTAGGCATGGTAGCACACACCCATAATCCCAGTACTTGGGAGGCTAAGACAGGAGGATCAGAGGTTGAAGGCCAGTCTCAGCAACTTTAAAACAGTGAGACCCTGTTTCAAAATGAAAAATAAAAAGGGTTGGGGATGTAGTTTGGAGGTAGAATGTCCTCTCAGTACAAAAAGAAAAAAAAATGACCTTAGCCCTTGCTAAGATCCCCTTGGTTCTAAGCCATAAAAATACCAGATATATTATAGGATTTTACACATTAGCATTTTCAAAAATGCCAGAATATTCTTCACTTGTTGCACAGATCTTATCAAACGACAAGTAAACACAGAAACCAAGATGAGTTAGTCCTACAAAGAAAAGGAGACACTGGTGCCCACCCCAGTGATGCAGTATGGAGGTATCAAGTGGGCCACAGGCAATTCTACAAGTGCAAGGAGAAGCGTGTGTCCCTGAAATGGGGCATCCTGCATTTCTTTATCAGTGAAAAACAAACTAGTATTTAAATTGCACCAACAGTTCCATATAGAGCTTATTTGAGAAAGAATGAAAACTGACAAATATAAACAAAAGCCAAAAAAATTTGATTGGAAAGACATTTGCAGCATTTTCTTCATGTCAGTACATTTCATTTGGTCATCTGTCACACTATTCCAGCACCACTAATATGACCATCTATGTTATTTCCCTTTGAAGAGGGCCATGCTTCAAAAAAACCTGGGCTGGATTTCCATGATGTGCTTAACTTCTGGTCAATAATTTTTCTCTTTACTAAAAAGTAACACCTGATCAAAAGAGAAAGAAAAGGAAAGACTGAGAAAAATTTGCAAAAACTTATCTCTGCTAGAAATAATTCAGGGTTGTGCTTTCTATTGGAGGCTCTTTTGGGGGAAGAGTTTTTTCTCATGTTTGCTCATGTAACAAGCTGCCCGATGTATCCCAAAGGGTTTTGGGGGAAGAGTTTTTTCTCATGTTTGCTCATGTAACAAGCTGCCCGATGTATCCCAAAGGGAAATGAGAAATAAGTCTCCAGAGAACAACGAGGTGGTCCTCCAGGAAAGGAGTCCTAATGGCTCCTAGGGGTGACAGAGTCATTCTGCCACGGTAAGGGGGCAGAGGCAGTGACTCTCCATCCCCAACTGTCAGAAATAAAAAGTAGATCCAGATGAACCAGGGAGGTAGTAAACAGCTGAAGAACCCTTGGGCTAGGATCTCCAGGACAGGAATGTTGGTGTGACCAAGAAAGCCAGAGCTGCAGAAAGTGACTGAGGGCAGGAAAGTGGGGAAAGGTCCACATTTCCCTCAGGACCCACAGTAAAGCAGCGCTACCAGTCGGAGCTGTGTGCTTTTCTGCTGAGACGAGGGTCCACTGAAGGGGTTCAGCATTGGAACGATAAGGAACACGTGGAAGTGAAGTCAAGTTCCTTTCTCCGTCCAGTAACACCAAAGGAACACTACTGCTGGTGTGCAGGTGGGGACAGGTGCCCCGGGGAAAGCAGAGCTGTCTGAGATGAGGCCCTGAGCTCTAGCAGCAACCCAGTAGTGGCCCCTGCACGCTGTACACTGCATCTGAGGGCTGCATCCAGAGAAGGATCACCTCTGCACCTGTAAACAACTGCTCAGCCCACTCCATTCCAGGCACCTGCTTGTCTTCCTTAACTTCCTCTGCAGTTTGAGAAATTAAAGTGTCAGAGGATAACATTTGGTTTTACAAGTATCTAATAAATGTGTGTAGAATTGATGAACTATGGAAGTGTCACTTTATCTAGGTCCAGAAAAGTGGTGGGGGAGGGGAAGGGAGAGCAGAGATAGTGGTGGTGAGGTTAATCAGAAGCTGGGAACAAAGGTCTACCAACAAGCAAACCTAGCCCGCACCTCAGCCCAGAGGACAGGAGGGCACCAGCACAGGAGAGGGCCTTAGAAGAGGCTGCAGCCTTCTGCCCGGCAGGCTTTTTGCAGAACTGGAAAACCATGATCTTTTTTTTTTTTTTGCGGTACTGGGGATTGAACTCAGGGGTATTCTACCTCTGAGCTACACCCCCAGCCCTACTTTTTATTCTTTATTTTGAAACCGAGTCTCACTAAGTTGTGGAGTGCCTCACTAGGTAGCTGAGGCTGGCCTCGAACCCCGATCCTCTGGTCTCAGCCTCCCGAATGCTGGGATTACAAGCGTGCGCCACCACGCCCGGCTCATGATCTTTTTTCTTTCTTAAGTAACAACTGGTCTACTCAAGCTCAACCAGAGCACATAAAAGAAAAACAAGTAACTAGAGGGTCTTAAATAGCTGTGTATGACAGACATTCCTAGAGAGTAGAGAGATCATCAAGTAAACACAGCACCTTAAAAGAAGTAGTTTGAATGTAAAAGTGGAGAGAAAGCTTTGGGCTATCTCTTTTAAGTGTGCTTTTGGCGTTTTGGTCTATAAGCAATCAAGATGGAGAGAGATGCTACTCCAAAGAGGAAAGTCTGCAGGAACCAGAGTAGCTGAGCCCGAGTGTCTGTGATTCCTTTATATCTGAAAAAGAAAAGGTGGAATGCAGATATCAGAATTTATGGTGTCACAGGAGTTATTATCTTTTTTATTATTTATTTAGAACTTCCATTTACTTTCATTGGGCTTGTTTTTTCTCTGGAACTTAGTTAGTTTATTTTTCATCTTTCTTGTTTTCTAACAAATGCATATTGGATGGTAGACTGTTTGCTGAGAGCCAGAGTGGCTACTGTCTAGGTACACTGTTATAAAACTTTCTCATGTGATTCTAATGAGTAGACAGGGCAAGCAGCACTAGCCTGGCTCAGAGCAAACATTCTAAAGACAGAGCAGATGAGAATCCTAGCGCACCTACCCACCAGCTGTGACCTGGCAAATCACTCAGTACTTCTCAGCATCAGTTTTCTCATTTGAAAAATAAGAACAGTAGTTATCTATCTCACCAAGTTGGGTTTTTTTTTTTTTTTGTATTGGGGTTTGAACCTGTGGGCATTCTAACTCTGAGCTATGCCCCAACCCTATTTTTTTTTAAATTTTGAAAACAGTCTTACTAAATTGCAGATGGCCTCACTAAGTTGCTGAAGCTGTCCACAAACTTGCAACCCTCTTGTCTCAGCCTCACAAGGACTGGGATTACAGGTGTTCACCCTTACACCCAGCATTATCTCAACAAGTTTTGAGGTGATATATGAGATAATATACACAAAATGCTTGTGAAAGAGCCTGGCACATAGTAGTAATAGACACCTGCTTATGTGGTTGTTCAAATTAAACTGCCTAAAACAAAGCTCAAAAGAAATTGATCCAACTGAGATGAATTTTGCTACAATCTCATCTGTATATAAATAAGTCTCATGTGCATTACTTTTAAATTTAAAACACACTTTGTATGTAAAAGTGATTTAATTTCTAACACTAATAAAATAAAAGAGAAAGATCAATGCAAGGGAAAAGCCTCAGACCCTCTTCAGCAGATGCCAGTAAAGATTAATACTATGTGAGAGTACTAGGAAAAAATTCTCTTTACATCTGTACTTTGTGCAATCATATACAGAAAATACATACAAAGATTAAGATGGCTATAGTAATGCCATCCATCCTCCTATATTCTAAGTTCAAGGGCTGGACCAAACACCTTCAAGGCAAGAGTTCACTGAGAGGCTAAAGAGGCCACTGGAAAGAGATACCAGAGTGCTTCCGCATTTCCCACCACAAGTCAAACCCAGGGATCGATTTCAACAGAACAAAGGGATGTGAGTCCTGGGGCTTGGAGAAAAGATTAATATCTGATTTCAAAGTGTAAAGACTGGTGCAGCCTGCTGGGTGAGAGAGCAGAGAAACGTGGCCATCCTGGGAACTACACACACTTGCAGACGATTGCACTGAGAGGCTAAGATAAGGAAGCTGTTCACTGTGAGCCACACAGATCTTTTAGAAGGGTATTGGACATGGGTGGGTTTGGAAGAAACCCTGCCCGAGAGGCCCAACTGAAGGGTAGACAGGATCTCAGTAAAGGGGAATTCCTTCCCAACACGGATCCTGAGGGCAAAACTGCAAGTGGCATGATGGAGAGACATCTGAAGATTCCTTCGAGGAATCACAGGAATTGTAAAGGGAGATCCACGATGGGATGGGTGGTTTCCCCAAAATTCACCAAAGTGCCACTGTGTATGCAACATACCCAGCACCCAGATGCCTGATCAAAAGACTGGGCCCTGCTCCCTAAGTATTCCTACCATTCCTAGGGAGCCTAGGAGGCTACGAGCCTCCAGATGGGTAAGAGCACACAGCCATTTCAAATTAGAAGAAAACTTACAGTTTTAATAGACTGTACTATAGTAGATAATATCAGACAGTAACCAGAAAACCTACAGTTCTGCTTTAAGTTTTATCCAGCTTATTACTAGAGACATTAGGGACTAACTGTACAAAAGAACCAGGTTTAAAAGCATTCGTGGGAGCTGGGCGTGGTGGTGCATGCTTGTAATCCCAGCATTTGGGAGGCTGAGATAGGAAGATCCAGGTTTGCGGCCAGCCTCAGCTATCTAGTGAGGCCCTCTGCAACTTAGTGAGACCCTGTTTCAAAATAAAAAGAATAAAAAATAGGGCTGGGGGTATAGCTCGGAGGTAGAATGCCCCGAGTTCAATCCCAGTACCGCAAAAAAATTAAAAAAAGAATAAAAGCATTCGTGGGGTTCATCATTTCTGTAATTGTGTAATGTATTTCTTTGTGGTTTTATGTGATTAAAGACATTAAGTTAACAAACATATAAAAATGTATGCACTGTTTGAAATATAAATTATTCTTAGAACACTTTCAGTGGGAGTTGCATTGCCCTTTTAGTGCCTTGAGAGAATTATTCTACTGCCATGAATAAGTATAGAAATTTCAAAAAACTGATTTTCAAAAAATTATGTGTGTCAATGGGCTTTTCATTGATAACTGGTTTAATTTGAAATATTTAGAGGTTTGTTGGACTTTCACAAATTGAGTACAATCTTTTCCTCAAACTATCTGCTACAGTAATGAATGACTTTATAAAACGCTACAAAAAATATATAAGGTTGCACCAATGTAAAAAGAAAATTATGGCAATACATCCATGATGTTTTCCAGGTAACATAGGAGTTACCAGATAAATACTGTTAAGCTCTTGTCCAGTAGCAAGAGTTGATGTGTATGATTTATTATTTTTTTAACCAAATACCTCCTCAGTAATTTATAATGGCTTTGCAGTAATGTGTATCAATAAGAAGCACTGGAAAATGGATCGTCTCTAAGATGATACGCATGTTTCAAGTGGTGTTGAAAGCCGCACTGATGGATATGTAATAATAAACATGTCTGTTGTTAATAAAAAAAGTTTTATCCAGGGCTACTGTGGGAGGCATGAAACAATCCACAGGGTGAATTTACTTGGAGAGGGACAAGAAAGAATAAGATTGCTTCCTGCCCTTCTGGTAGAAAGTCCAGTTTACTTAATAACAAAAAGGTAGAGTAACTATCTAATGCTTTTAGCAATCTTTGGCATAATATGTACTCAACCAATATTAATTATTTTTATAATTAAAATATAGTAGTAATAAACCAGCTGTGGTGGTGCACACTTGTAATCTCAGTACTTGAGAGGCTGAGACAGAAGGATCGCAGGTTCAAGGACAGCCTCAGCAAATAGTGAGACTTTCATCAACTTAGCAAAACCCTGTTTCAAAATAAAAATAAAATAGGGCTGGTAGTAGAACTCAGAGGTAGAATGCCCCTGGGTTCAATCCCCAGTATATATATAAAGAAAAAGTCTCATTTTCCACTTTTACTTATTTTTTTGTGCTACTGAAGATTGAACTCAGGGGAATTCTACCTCTGAGCTACACCCCCAGCCCTTTTTTATTTTCTATTTTGAAACAGGGTCTCACCAGGATGCTGAGAGTCTTGCTACGTTGGTGAAGCTATCTTTGAGTCTGTGATCCTCCTGTCTCAGTCTCCCAAATGCTGGGATTATAGGTGTACAGCTTTCATTTTCCACTTTTATAAGTAATACAACAATAATAGAGGTGACAGTTAATCTTGGCCAGACAAAAATATTAATTACAAAGCAACGTGGTATTACTATAACCATCTTTTTTTTTTTTTTTTTTGCGGTACTGGGGATTGAACTCAGGGGCATTCTACCTCCAAGCTATACCCCCAGCCCTATTTTTTATTCTTTATTTTGAAACAGGGTCTCACTAAGTTGTGGAGTGCCTCATTAGGTAGCTGAGGCTGGCCGTGAACCCAGATCCTCTGGTCTCAGCCTCCCAAATGCTGGGATTACAAGCATGCGCCACCACGCCCGGCTCCTATAACCATCTTATTCTTTGCACCATAATTCTGTATATGTTTACACAAAGTACAAATGCAAAGAGAATTTTTTTCTAGTACTGTATCACAGTATTATCCTACTCTGGCATCTGCTGAATAGAATCTGGTTTGAGAGCTTTTAACTTAGGTTGCACCCCAAGATTATCTTTGGAGCTTCGGCAAGAATGTATTACTATGTCCGAAGCAAGATCTACCGGGTCAAAACCTCTGGGTCTGGAGACCAACAAGTGCATTTTGAAAAAGCTCCACAGGTAATTCAATTGTGAAGCCAGTATTAAGAATCACGGGGGCGGGTGTGGTGGTACACGTTTGTAATCCAGTACTTGGGAGGCTGAGACAGGAGGATCTGGGTTCGAGGCCAGCCTCAGCTACTTAGTGCAGCCCTCCGCAACTTAGTGAGACCCTGTTTCAAAATAAAGAATTAAAGCCGAGCGTGGTAGCACATGCTTGTAATCTCAGCATTTGGGAGGCTGAGACCGGAGGATCCAGGTTCGAGGCCAGCCTTAGCTATCTAGTGAGGCACTCCACAACTTAGCGAGACCTGGTTTCAAAATAAAGAATAAAAAATAGGGCTGGGGGTGTAGCTCGGAGGTAGAATGCCCCTGAGTTCAATCCCCAGTACCGCAAAAAAAAAAAAAAAAAGAATTAAAAAATAGGGCTGGAGGTGTAGCTCAGAGGTAGAATGCCCCTGAGTTCAATCACCAGTACTGCAAAATAAAATAAAATAATAATAATAATAAAAAGGATCATTGGCCTAGGCCAATAACTTAGTTTTTTTTCAAACTAGAAGAAGATTCCTAACCTTTTGTTCTAGTAGGGGCAATATAAGATATATGAGAGTTTTTTTTTTTTTTTAATTACAAAAGTCATCTCAATTAAATAACTAAATAATTGATTCATTAACACAAACTGAATTCATTCATCACACATCTATTGAGTTCTCCTTCTGTGCCAGGCTCAGTACTAGGTATGGGGATTCAGATCGACACTGAGAATCCTGTCAGCCCACAAGTGTATGAATTATTTAAATGTGGCTACTCTCAACTTATATTAGATGCCATGAGAAAGGTAACAAAGCCCCATTACAAACACTTACTTGCACAATACCATGGCATACAGAGACTCTCCCACATGAATCAGCCAGGCAAGCCAATACCTGAAACAAATAAAAAGTCTGTCTAGTTTATGGCAACAGTTATCTGCTGATGAAATCTAACCCAGAAACCTTACAAAGAAAGGTGTCTTAATGTGAACCAGCACCACTGTTAGATATCTAGAAGAAACTGCAGGACTTCCAAGTCTTCAGTGAGACAGAAACTGCAGTGTCCACAACCAGTATCTGCAGCTTTCCTTACCCATTGTTCAAGAGGGTATGATGGTGGTCCACCAGGTACCGAGTGAAGGAGCCCAGAGGTCCAAGGCTCTGATAAGGGACACTCTGAGGTGATAGGACAACCCACTGAAAAAGAATCAGAGGCAGAGTATCTATTAAGTCACTTTAAAGATCAGCAAACCTCTGTTTTTGAGAGCAGTTTTTATGAAGAATACTAATTCTACAAAACAATTACAGACCAAAGGAGCGCTGAAAAAAATCATCTTGACTTCTAATTGTTAAAAGCAACTTTGTTGGAAAATTAATAAAGAGGGAACTATGTGGTTATTAGACTCAATGCCCAGGTGGCTGACTCCTAACCTTACTGAATTTCAGCAACACATTGTTTTATAGTAACAAGCTTTTAACAAACTTTTAAGAGTTTTTGTGCCCTGGCTAGCTTCTTACTGAGGAAAATATGGCTTAAGCCAAATCCCCATCTACTATATAACTCTCTTCTCTCCTTTCACTTTGTGTTCCTCTAAAACTGCACTGAGATGGAAATAAATAAGATTCATGGTTGTTTTAGTAGCAACTGCTTCATCACATAAATTTTCTATAGCAAAATTTATTAACATTTCCTCAAGTCTCTATCTTGTAATATCTGGTAGCTTGGTCTTTTTCTGAGAGTAAAGTGCCAACAGTCCCAAAATTCGTTGTTCCATTCTGCTCTGTCAAGAGCGTAACCTCTTGGAGAGGTAGTAACTTCTCCCATGATGTTTCACATACAAAATTAAAGCATAAATCATCACTGCATTATCCCAAACAAAATGGAAGAGGCAGTTTCTACCAGTCTCCACAATATTCCAACTTGAAGACCCCTAAGCATTCCTCCTTCTATATTCTAACTAAACAGAGATACAAAGGCGTAGAACAGTAATGCACCTTTAAAAAATGTCAATCCAACGCCTCCACTTTGCATATGGGGCAATCAGGACAGAGGTGGTTACACTTGACACCGAACAACACTGTGGATATGACAAACCCCAACCTCTAGCATCTCCTGGGCTTTCATAATTATACTAATTTAGCCCCTAATCTATTTCCCAGCATCTTTCCAAATATGCTTTCTCAGGTAGATGAAAGCCACTTTTCCTTTGCAGACCTTTCTTGCTTCCACAACTATGCCAAAACATTTTCATCCTCCTTATTCCTTCTTATCACTTTGATCCTTTACTTTTATCCCCACTTCCCAAGCAATTCCATGCCCCATCCTAAATTGACAGGCCTGTGGCAGTCTGTCAACTTGACTTCCCCTCTGTGGGAGATTCAAACTCAGTTAAGCCTCAACAGGAACACTCTAAAGCAGAAAGCTCCTTGGAGCCCACCGAACTTCCGCTTACACCAGTAACCTAGGCAACCGTGAGGCGCGCGTGCGCAGAGACCTCTCTCACTGCGCCCCTCGTCCTACGAGGGCCTGGCGGACTCAAACAAACACGTGCGCCATCCGCCCCATGCCTCACCGCGAAGTATCCCAGCAGTAGCACGGTGACCAGCGACGGCAGGGGTCTGGCTGGACGGAAGTAGGCGGCGGCATCCCTGCCCGTGTGCGACTTCGCCATTTTGAAGACTTAGGCACTGAGTCCTGGGGTGGGGCGCTGTCCCCGCCCACACTTGGGGAAATCCTGGCGAGCCGGCTTCCTGGGGCCTCGAAAGCCTACCGGGGCCCTAGCAGCCAGTGCGCCTGCGTCCCCTTCCCAGGGCTCGTCCCCGCTCCACTCTGAGCGCGCAGGAGTGGCACTACGCCTGCGCCGCCACCTTCTGGAGTTCTGCGGCGGAGGCACTGCTCGCTCCCCTCCGTCGGCCAGCAGCACTAGCCCTTACCGAGTAGTAGCCGAAGGACAGGGTGATGACTGTGAACCAGAACAGACTGCCCCTTCGGAAGTAGGCTGCATCACCTGCAGCTGTCGCCATCGCTGCAGCTCAAGCCGGGAACGCGCGCGCGATTCCGCTCTGCACTGGGTGGAATATCTGGGGCGGGGCCGGGCGAGCGCTCCTCCCCCCACCCCTGTCCTGAAGATTCTGCGTGTTTCAATCCGGAGCGCATGTCTGTTTTGCTGGTGCCTGGTGGAGGGGGCCCTGTGATCCTGATGCCGGGGCTCTGGCTTGGTGGGCTATCATCTTTTAGGGGGACCCTCCTCTCTGTCAGTTTCCTGGGTTTAAGATAAAGATGTTGGAGTAAATGGTGTTTTCACGCACTGATAACTTTGTGTGTGGGGGAGGGGTGCTGGGGGATGGGGATTGAACCCAGAGGCATTCTATCTTCGAGCTACACCCCCCGCCCGATTTTATTTTTTATTTGGAAACAAGGTCTCTAGATTGATGAGAGAGTCTCAGTACTTGCTTAGGCTGTCCTTGGACCTGTGATCCTCTCGTCTTAACACTGGGGTTACTGGCGTGTGCCCCCATTGAACTTCTATTCTTCTATGCACCATGTGAAATAATGCGTTTCCTCTTCTTTACTTACAGTGGTTCTTACCCTATGGCACAGCGGCAGTGGCCAAAGACTGTGGAAAGACTGCCTGGGTTTAAATTCTGGCCTTGCTAGTGCTATTTCTATGTGTTTAAGCTGACTACTTAACCCATCTGTGTTTAATTTCCCTATCTGTTAAAATAGGCATATATCAGTTCTTGCCCTTTTAACTTCTTAAATTTCTTTGAAGCCAGGCGTGGTGGCCCATGCTTGTAATCCCAGCACACGGGAGGTTGAGACTTGGAGGATCCAGGTTCGCGGCCAGCCTCAGCTAGTTAGTGAGGCCCTCCTCAACTTAATGAGACCCTGTTTCAAAATAAAGAATAAAAAATAGGGCTGGGACTGTAGCTCCGAGGTAGAATGCCCACAGGTTCCATCCCCAGTACCGCAAAAAAAAAAAAAAAAAAAAAAAAAAGATCTGGGGGTGTAACTCGGAGGTAGAATAATGACCCTGGGTTCAATCAATCCCCAGTACCACACACACACACACACAAATTTTTTTTTCTTTGAAACAGTCTAGTGCCAACCTTGAACCTTTGATCCTTCTGTCTAAACCTTCCAACTGCTGGGATTATAGGTGTGGGCCACCACGCCACAACCCTTTTTATTATTTATTTTTGTAGTACTGGGAATTGAACGCAGGGCCATTCTGCCTCCGAGCTATATCCCCAGCCCTATTGTTTATTTTTATTTTTGAAACAGGGTCTCACTAAATTGCCGAGGGCCTCACTAGGTAGCTGAGGCTGGCTGCAAACCCGGATCCTCCTGTCTCAGCCTCCCAAATGCTAGGATTACAAGTGTGTGCCACCATACCCGGCCCTTTTTATTTAAAAAAACAACAACAACAAAAAAAACAGGGTGTGCGGGGTGTGGTGCACGCTTGTAATCCCAGTACTTGGGAGGCTGAGACTGGAGGATCAAAGGTTCACAGCCAGCCTTTAGCTACTTAGTGAGGCCCTCCACAACTTAGTGAGACCCTGTTTCAAAATAAAAAATAAAATAGGGCTGGGGGTATAGCTCGGAGGTAGAATGCCTCAGGATTCAATCTCCAGTACTGCAAAATAAATAAATAAAAATTAAAACTGGGTCTAGCTAATTTCCCAAGCTGGCCTAGAACTCTATTCTCCTGCCTCGTCGGGAGTAGCTGGGATTACAGGGTGTCCAATCACCCACTGTAGGCCTGTTTTAATTGCACTTTCCCAGAGAAAGGGTATTTTTCCCCCCTGGGCCTTAAAAGTGGATAAAAACAATAAATAGCTGGTGTTTATTAAAGGCTTGCTATATTCAATGCATCGTTCTAAGTACTATGCAAGAATTAGCCCATTTAATTCCCAAAACAACACTATGATTTACACTGTTGTCTTTATTTGAAGGAAGAGGAAAGAGTACAGAGAAGTATCAAAAGTCATATAATGCATTTGTGGGTAAGGAATTCCAGAAGCCAAGTGGTAGCCCAGTGTTGCAACTCCAGAAACAGCACTCTTAATGATCTTTCTGTACAAGATGTGGAATCTTCCCAGAACTGCTTCAGTTGACATGTAAACCAGTCAAGATTGTCTTTTTTTTTTTTTTTTTTTGCGGTACTGGGGATTGAACTCAGGGGCATTTTACCTCCGAGCTATACCCCCAGCCCTATTTTTTATTCTTTATTTTGAAACCGAGTTTCACTAAGTTTTGGAGTGCCTCACTAGGTAGCTGAGGCTGGCCGAGAACCCGGATCCTCCGGTCTCAGCCTCCCGAATGCTGGGATTACAAGCATGTGCCACCACTCCCGGCTTGGAGAAATTATTCACACTAGAACAGACAATGGCTTCGATTGAAGGATAATAGAGAGCTAGGTTTTAGTTTCATGTCTTCCATGATCATCCTCTGAACTCAATGAGTTGCTTGGTGTCAGGTGTCTCCAACTCCTATACCCATCTTCATGGAAGGGAAGAGTAGAACACCCTACAGCCCAAGAATTGCACTGTTAGCCTGCCATCCACACCTCAGGAATCCAGAAGACCACACAAGATTTCTACTCAGATGTGCATAGTTTATGTCAATCCATGAAGAGCCAACCCATAGTCAATTAGGCATTGAATTAACAAATGAATAAAGGGGGCAGGGATAATCCAGTAGAGTGGTGAGACTCGGGGTGGGGGTGGGAGTAGGCAATTAGAGTGTATTTGTCTTGCCTAAAAAATCTCCAAATCTCCCAGTACTTGGGAGGCTGAAACAGGAGGGAGGATCTAAGACTTGAAGCCAGAATCAACAATTTAGCAACATCCTGTTTCAAAATAAAGAGACCCTGTTTCAAAATAAAAAATAAAAAGAGCCAGGGGTGTAGTTCAGAGATAGAATGCTCGTGGCTTCATTTTGCAGTACCAAGAAACAAACTAACAACCTTCACATTCAAATACTGGTGATGATGATAATAATTAGGTTTTGTGCAGAGTTTTGCCCTAGAGGTCACTTTTTTTTTTTTTCCAGTACTGGGGATTGAACCCAGGGGCATTCTACCTCTGAGCTACACTCCCAGTCCTATTTCTTATTCTTTTATTTTTGAAAGAGGGCCTCACTAAGTAGCTGAGGCTGGCCGTGAACCTAGATCCTCCAGTCTCAGCCTCCCAAGTACTGGGATTACAAGTGTGGGCCACCATGGTTTTTATACATTCTTGAAAAGTGGTTTTTATACATTCTTGAAAAGTGGTTAGAAGTAAGAACTCAATAAATGTTACCATTTGTTCTTACTGTTATTACAGCTGAGTGAACTAAATGCTTGCAATCTGGGAGAAAGAGACAAATAAGTAGTAAAATTTAGTTGGAAAATTTAATGAATGGGCAATTGACATAAAATCTTCTCAACAAAACTCAATGTGCTAAAAGCCAATTTGAACCAAGGGTCCATTTCATGCTTTGAGTATGAGTCTTGAATAAGCAGGTGACTTATTTAAAAATGAACACTAAAGCTGGGTGTGGTGGCGCATGCTCATAATCCCAGCATTTGGGAGGCTGAGACTGGAGGATCCAGGTTCGAGGCCAGACTCAGCTGCTTAGTGAGGCCCTCTGGAACTTAGTGAGACCCTGTTTTGAACTCAGAGGTAGAATGTGCCCCCAGGTTCCATCCCCAGTACCACCACCAAAAA
>PVLC010036502.1:0-15758 GCA_004027655.1 Graphiurus murinus
ACTCTGAATCAATGCACCCAAATTCCTATTTCTATAACAGCCACTTGTGAATTGTGTTAGTTTGAGTAAGATATTGAGTGTATGATCATCTCTAGGTGAATCAAGAAGAGGAAATCTCTGAACTCAGTCAAGATCAGGTGCATAGGCCGAGCTTACAGAAGTGACTGGCTCCTGTGGCCCATGTTAAAACTCATCCTCTGGTCTCTCCATTTTCCTCTCCTCTACTCATTCAGACTTTCTCCAAGTCTTCTCATTTCCAATTGCCATCTTTTTCTTTTCCTCTCCAGAAAGTAAACACTAGCCAGTGACCTTGTTGCTTTTGCCCATGATCATTAAGGTTTTCTTCCCTCACAGACCCCTGCCTCTCAACTCTCCAACCAAAAGGCCAAGAAGAAAATCTTATTGAGTTCTTTCTTCTCCTGGAACTTACTCCTCAATGCTCCTTTTGTTTCCCTTTTAACCCCTTGGTTTGGTAACCTTTCTTGTGTGTCTCTTGAAATAGCTCACATTTTTCATGTTCTTTTTTTCTCCTTTAAATCCCTCCATAAAACTCATTTCTTTCTCTTGGTCTCCCAGTTTTGTTTTTTTTTTTTTCAATCCTTTCCAGCCATATCAACTCAAGGAGATGTCTTACTGTTTATTCAGTGTTTTGTTTATGTCTAAATCAGACAGTCAACGCCTTGAGGCTGGGCTTCCTTCTCAGAGTTCTGTGCTTTGCAGAATGCCATCTGCCCTTACCACACTGTGTAAATAATAAATAATCAGACCAAAGAATCAGTAAGCGGGTGCCAGATCACTGATTAGCATAAGTACTCCACCATCCAAAGAGTCCCTGCTACTGCTGAGACAAAAAACTTTTTCTCCAGGAAAAACAGAGTAATGAAAAAGAACCTTGGAAAAGATGCTTGGTCACAATTCAATCTGGACAAGGCAGAGGACAAATTGATGGGAGGGGAGGGCTCCCGGGCTACTTCTCATCTTGTCTCTTAAAGGAGCATTTAGGAAGTCTGAGAGCTCTCTCTAGGTCTTATTCTTCCTCTGTATCCTGGCACAGTGCCTGACAGGAAGTAGGCATATGATAGATGTATTTCTTGAATGATTCCCCTGAACATAGAGAGTTAACATTTAGCTCATCTCAGTGCCTGGCTTTGGAATTGTTCTTTGAGACAGACCCTCACTATAGATTAACTCTAGACGTATCCAGTTGGTCCAGGAATTGAATTACTGTGTGAAACCACATTTGGCATTCATAACTTGGTGCTCAAAACAATAATGAGTTATGTGTAATAGGCTCTAGTTAAGAAGAAAGATGGATACATTAGATAGATAGATAGATTAAGGTAGATAAAGATTAGATAGATAGATAGATTAAGGTAGATAAAGATTAGATAGATAGATAGATTAAGGTAGATAAAGATTAGATAGATAGATAGATAGATTAAGGTAGATAAAGATTAGATAGATAGATAGATAGATGGCATATCTTATTATATATATACATATATATAAAAATTTTCATTTTCTGTAAGTCTCTTATAGAAAAGGAAGGGAAGGATAGGAAGATACTTTGTAGTATACGTTTTTGACTGTGTGAAGAGAAATTCCTCAAGAAGACTCCATACCTCTGTATTTAGAGAGCTTTGGATCTATGATCTAGCTTATATCCAGGAATTGATTGAGGGGCCTTAAGTCTCTATTTTGGTGATTCAACTCTGACTGGGCTGGGGTTGAGCAAACTTAGAGGTTGTTTTGTTGTTGGTAGTGGTTGGTGGGGATTGAATTCAGGAGCATTATAACTCTGAACTACACCCCCAGACCTTTTTATTTTGAAGCAGGGTCTTGCTAAATTGCTGAGGCTGGTGTGGAACCTACAATCCTCCTGTCTTAGCCTCCCAAGTACTGGGATTACAGGCATGAATCACTGTAACGAGCCTGGCTATCTAAAGGTTTTCTGCATTTACAAATCAAATAAGACTTTGCCCATGTATGAAGTTCTAAAGTCATTGATATTAACTTCCTGACCCCAGTGGCTCTGAGGTCCAAACCATTCTGTCTATGGCTTTGGCTATGTTACTCACAACAGTAAACATATCAACCTTGTTTTTGGAGATTTTGAATTCACACTGAATTCACGAAAACCCATTAGATGGCAACACAGAAAAGACCAAGGATGTTGGGAAGTTCTTCATGAATATATTTCTTATAGATCTGCTAAAAGTGGTGTCCTCTGAACTCTCTTGGGGAACATATTTGGAAGGGAAAGGTCTTCATGAAATAGTAAGTCTATTCTTTTTTATTTTTTGCAATACTGGGAATTGAACCCAGGGGTGCTTTATCACTGAACTATAGCCCCAGCTCCTCTCATTTTTTATTTTGAGAGAAGGTTGCCTACATTGGCCTCAAACTTGCAATCCCCCTGCCTCTGCCTCCTGAGTGGGTGAGATTACAGGTGTGTGCCACAATGCCTGGTTGGTAAATCTGTTCTTGAATTCAGATCTCATTAAGTCTTTGGATTCCTTCCTCTGTGGTAGACTATCTTAATCTTTTTAGTCTCAGAATTATTAGCATTGTCAAAATTTGTTGAGAACTCCAAAGACTTTTTGTTTATTTGGGTTGTTACCTATTATTGCTTTCCATATTAAAAATTGAAGCCAAGAAGCTTAATAAATATTTTTTATACCAAAACTTGGCAAGTCATATTTTCTGAAAGATCAATTACAAAATGAAATTGAAAGTATATTGGTGATTTTTTTTAAACTATTAAAACCTAATGGTCTGTCTTGAACTTTGAATAGATTTGTATGGTTTTGTTACATCATGCACTGGCCATTTACAAAATATTGGCTCACTGAACTACATAGATTTTCTAAATGTTAACATATTTCATTTATGTAAGATTAAAACTTTTATTTTGTTAATATCAGAAATTGAAGAGTTGTCAAAATTCGTAGTGGTGGATACAAGTTTTCCATCACTCATTTTGACTTGAAAATTCAAATTTTTACTGGGTACAGTTGTATATGCCTATAATCCTAGTGATCTGGAGGCTGAGGCAGGAGGATCACAAGTTTGAAGCCAGACTGGGAAACTTAGTGAGAATTTATCTCAAAATAAAATTAAAAAAAATTAAAAACAGCAGGCCTGATGATGTAACTCAGTGGTAGAGCACCCATGGGTTCAATCCCCAGTATTGTATGTGTATATATGTATGTATGTGTATGTGTGTGTGAATATATATATATATATATGTATATATATATACATATATATATATATATATCTGCAAATGCTACCTGTTGTTATAATTGAAGTGAGGCTCATGCATTCAATTTAGGAAAATGTGTGTAGTTGGTCTGTTAGTTATTCTTTCAAGTAAAATATGACATTCTGGGGGAGGGGACTGGGTAGCTCAGCTCACAATTCAGGTAATTATAAAAATGCTTATTCTCAAAATAGCCATCATACTTCAGTACATAACAAAGATGCTTTACTTTATAGGTACTTTTCATTTCACTACACTGGGTATTTAAATGATGCACTTTCAAGTGTTGGAACTTAATATTAGTATTTTTTCTGCTTCATCAGAATATCTTCAGTGAAACTTGCATTTTCTCTTTTATTGTGCATGCAGAGCAGTCAAGATTACAATGATCTCCTGTGCAATTAGGGGCTGCTACCTTGATTTTTTATTCTGATGCACTGGCAGCTTTAGCCTTTATTACTTTTGTACCCCAAGTGGCGTTATCATCATGGTATAAAATGGAAAATAACATTTTGGAGTTTTTGTGAAAATAATTCCAATCTTATGTACCATGTAGAATGAGTCCAGAGCTCACTAGACTACCTCCTAAGAACTTGTCTTTACAGTGTACCAAGGAAGTTCTAGTATTTTATTTAGGGTAGGCCATCTTGGCATACCGGTTTCAATGAACCAACCATTGTCTCAGCCATTCCTAGCCACTCTCAGCTGCGCCAGTCAGTGCCTGGAATCCAGAATCTCCGTATAGAGTACCCATATCATTGCATTAGGTTATGTCCTCCACTGTGTTTCTTCCACCTCGATCCATTACCCTTAGAATAAAATGGATAAACCTGTGCAATTCTTCTTGTATATATTGTGCCTCCTCATGGCTCAACAACTCTCTTTGTTAACCTCTGAGCCTGCTGGGACTTGAATCTGACAGCCACAATTCTAGAAGCAATCATAATGTGTAAGGATAGATCTTTAAAAAAGATTAGTCCCTTAGGCCAAGGATTGAGTACAACAGGCTCTTCATGTAAGGAGAAGCTAATCTTCTCAGGTAGGAGAGGAAGGGATGCTCTTTCTAGCAAAGAAGACTCAGCAGGGTTTAAGTCCCTCAGTTTTGTTAGGATTTGCCCTTGTGTTACCATTAAAATGTAAGCTGAAAACTTAATACCCTGTAGTCATAATTTTCTTTCTCTCAAGTTCTCAAGGACACTAACAAGCATCCAACTAATCCCATTGTACTTATTTTTATTAGAATGTTCTATGGCAATAGCTGCTTTGTTGCAAAGAAACCTTGAATTCTACTGACAATTGATCACATGTGTTTGTAAGTGGTAGATGATAATATAAGTAAGTTTTGCCTCATCATCCTACAGTCTACCAGTGTTCCCTTTACCACTGAAATGATGCTTTTAAATCTAATTAGATCAGTTATAATTCCAGAAAACACCAAGTCAATTCAGAGAAACTATCCTTAAGCATCTCTGAAACCACTTCTAGCACCAATTTCTGTATTAGTTAGGTTTGGTCAGAGAAGCAGAATTACGAGTGATATAGTGTCAGGGATTTTTAACAAGGACTTCAAACATCATGTAAACAATTTATTTAAGTCTACCAATTTTATATCTGATGTTGGGTCCCAAATCACCAGGCCAGTAGTCAAAAAAGAAAAATAGACATAAGTTGAGGGAGAAGAAACACTTGCTAAGCACTTACTATTGTATCCCCTCTTTTCTTCTGTGTCTCTCAGTTATGTCCTTTGTCTACCTGGTCACCACTGGCCTTGCTGGCATTAAGGGCTAAAGTCAGTGGCTGGCATAATGCTTACTCAGGTCTCCTTTGGCTCCACTGGGGATTGTCACCATCCCTGGCTCTCTGGTCTCATCTCTGGGCCTCTCTGTTATTGAATTAAGGCATTATATACTTGGCCTTGATCCAGGTGATCCTGTCTGCTAAGTATCATCCCAGACCCTCTTGGGCAAATTCCTCAGAGAAATTCTCAGTTAAATTTGAGTTCTACATGTCATGGACAAATGAAAGTGGCTTAGAAAGCTAGATTTATGTGCCTTTCTCTGCTTAATTATACTATACTACTAGGTTTGTATTAAAGTAACATACCCTATGTTGAGCTAAGGGAAGCTTAGGAGGTAATATCCTTCCAGACCCCAACTGACAAGCCAAAATAAATATCTCCATCCTCAGAATTCACTTGACTTAATTAGGTGCTTCTAAAGCACTCCTGCCATTGTAGCTTATAGTCTGAATATGAAAGAGAGAAAGGGGTGGGGGTAGGGAAGAGAGGGAGGGAGAGTGCACTCACGTAAAAATGAGCCCCCGCACCCTGCAACTAGTAGCACGCTGGTCACCTAGATCTGAGGAAGAGAAAGCCCTGATTTGTAGTGTTTGCCTATTTCTATGGTGTAAATATTCCCATCAGAGCTCTTTTCAAGATACTAATGATTTAACAACCTCCTTAGAAAATTGCAGAATATGTAACAGGAGATCTTGCTAGACAGTATAGACCGACACCAGTATTCCACTGCCTGGATCTTTCCTTTACTCCCTTTATTTGTCCCTGTTCACAACTCCCCACCAGAAAGAGTGGACTTGCTCTTCTTCTCAGTGTCTCCTATCCTTCTACTGTGGAGTAGTAAGCCTCTTGACTTGGGGGGTCATATATTTTATCATCCAACCAGGATTTGGGGAGAGTGAAAGGAAGCATTAAATTATTCATCAGGACAACACAAATAAACTGGGACTGGAAAGCCGGATGCATGCTGTCCCTACATATGACCTAGTCTTCATAATCAGGAATTGCACAATTTGAGTTCTTGATGTTTCCTTCCCAAAGAAATTTAGGACTTTCTCATCCACATCTGTTTTTGAAGTCTGCTTTATCATTACATATGCCTCCATTGTGAAGGACTAAAAAGGCAGGAGTTCAATACTTTGACACCCTTCTCTGTTAATACATAGATCACTGATAGGTTATTTAAAGGAAAGTTCTATCTTAGAAGTCAGATTGGGACACAAATTTAGGTTCTGCCACCAAATAGTATTGATCCTGAGCAGGTGTCTGAATTTCTTGGAGTTTCAATTCCTAGTTAATGAGTTGGAATGGAGTGAGAACTCAGGTTTAATGGATTTATCAACTCTCCCCAGTGTACCCAGGACTACTGTGATTCTAAAACTAAAATTCTGCATCACAAGAACACTTGCAGTCAGGGAAAACTGGGACAGCTGGTCACCCTTCAACCCAACAGCATTGTTATGAAGTTCACATATCATGCAAGAGACCATCTTACTAAGATGGAACTGCTGTCCTCACAGTGCTCAGAGGATAACCATTAGTAAATGTTTTCAGTGTGGATTTGTTCTAGGTTTCACAGTTCCACTTATTTCCAGCTCCTTGGGGTCGCCATCTGTTTGGTGGACATATCGATGGATGATGAGCTGGCCCATGAAAGCATCTCATCCATGCAATTAATTACTAGGCACAAAGTAAGATTTTGAAAATTTGCCTGAGATGATCCTTCTTCCCCCAGATCAGTCCTCCAAAATGACCCTTTGAAGAGAGCTTTCATAATCCTTCTGCTAAGGAAACTGTTGCCCAAGGTGGACATGATTCTCCCTGCTGTTTCTGTTGGAATAGTCTCTGCAATCAGAGAGGGAGCAGAATGACCAAGTTACACATTCCCTCCCTCTGCAGACCAGTGTGGAATTGTTCTTTCACAAAGGCTTTATTTAGCCTGGCTTAATAAGAATCTTTCTTCTTAAAATATAATGTGATTTTAATGCTGATGACAGGTTGGACAGCAAGCATGGAGCCAAATCTTCTATTCCCTGAGAAAGTGCAGCTGTGCACAGTCTGTCTCCCCTATGTGAGAGGGGCAGCCGTGACAGGTAGGAAATAGCTCTAGAGGGGCCTGCACGGTCTCAGGGATTCATTCCAACTCTGACACCTCTACTCCAGCTGCTCCACTGTGCTAGGCAGAATGAAATGACTCTTGCAGAGGTGAGGCTAAGGATGACATCAGTATTTTTTCCATCTGGAAGAAATTGAAATCACCAGCTCATTTCTTGATAGTCTCCTCGGGAGTAAAGGTTGTGATTTAAAATTATGACTTGGAACTCAGTTTAGGACAAAGGATACTTTTTTTTTTTCAATTACACCAGCTGGTACATATACAGCATCCTCATTATCAGCTTTTCAATCACACATTTCTTCTCTAAGTTGGCAAAGCCTTCATAGTTGGAATTAATAAGCCTAATTCTTCCTGAAACAATACCTACTCAGTGTGCTGGGTGCAAGGGAGGGATTAATCAGCTCCAGATCTTCTTTGAATTCTATCCCTTTCCTTACTCGTGAGTAAGTCATAATCAAAAGGTAACAGAAAGGGCCAGGATTCAAAACCAACACAATACTTGGCACACAGTAGGGATGGCAATGAGACTAGGTTTCCTGTCCTGGCTGCATCACTTAGCTAGCTATGTGACCTTGGTGTCATTTTATCACTTTGGAAGGCAGGGGTGAGCTTCAAAGCCATTCTGTCCCTGAGAGCAAATGCATTCTATGTGCCAACAGCTTTGCTGCTTTTCTACCTTCCCCTTTGCTGCCTCCTCTTCCTTCTCCTTGTCAACATAGTCATCCTCTTTCTCCTCGTCCTCATCCTCCTCTTTCTTGTGGTACTAGGGATTGAACCCAGGGGTGTTCTACCTCCGAGCTACACCCCCAGTCATTTTTATTTTTTTGTTTTGAAACAGGGTCTTGCTAGGTTGATGAGAGTCTCACTACTTGGTGAGGCTGTTCTTGAACCTGCCATCCTTCTGTCTCAACCTCCCATGTACTGGGATTACAGGTATGCACCACCCTACCAAACTCCCTTCTTTTCTTAATGTTCCTCTCCCTAGAACTGTAGGCTGATGGGCCCTGGCAAGAGAGAAGTGGAATGGTGGCTAGGGTTGACTAGGATAACACACAGGAGCTTCCTTCCTTCCCTTTCCTCCAGTCCTGCCTTCTACGGGAGCCTCCTCATGACACCAAATGGCTTTGCCCTCTTCTAGAGAATGACTCTAGAGCTGTCTCCTCTCCTTTCCTGTGTCATTTCTTATTTCCTTCAAACTCCAAGTCCACCCTCAAGGGAGTGTCTCTGCATGTTTACTGGCGGTGGGGTGCTGGCATGCCGGCTGTCTGAAAACAAAGTCCTGATTTGTAGCATTTGTCCATTTTCATGGTTTAAATATTCCTTTTGTTGTCAATTTCAAGCTAACCATGGTTAAACAACCTGCTCGAGAATTCTCTGAATATTTAACAGTCTGCTCTCCCGAGCCAGTCTGAGCCAATTCCAGCGCGCTACGGGCCTGGCACAGATTGTGAGTAGGAAGCAGGCCTTCATCTTCTATCAGGCCGTGGGAACATGGGGAGCATCCTCAGGCCTCAACCAAGACGAACTTCCCTATCTTCATGATCTTCCTATGGAAAGCAATTGTAATAATTTTCCACTCCAGTCGGCCTGAGGTACCAATTTATTCTATTTTTGTGGTATTTTTTTTCAGATTCACCGATTAGTCTGGTTTGTTTGATTTCTGTTTCTTTTCTCTCCTGGTACTTTCATTTTGTGTGTGTGTGTGTGGTGGGGTTATTGGGGATTGAACCCACCAGGGGCACTCTACCTCTGAGTGACACCCCTAGCCTCTTTTATTTTTTTATTTTGAAACAGGGTCTCACTAAGCTGCTGAGGGTCTTACTAAATTTCTAATGCTGCTCTTGAACCTGCATCCTCTTGTCTCAACCTCTCATGCACTGGGATTACAGGTATGTACCACCATGCCCAGCACTGGCATTTTCATTTTAATGCACAAACACACTAGCATGAGAACAAAGTAACACCCAAGCTTCCTTGATTCTATCTTAGAAAAGAGAAGGTACTTCTAGAGATAATCTCTAAGGAGTATGACCTTGGCCTCATACTGGAGGCCTCTTGGTCCAGGTCAGCCTTGATCTCCTTAAGGGTTCCTTCTCAAATGTGGTGCATGGTGATCTCTATAAATTTACAGTCTGATCAGGGGAAGATCTCAGAGACCAACCTGCTGTTACCAGCAAAGCAGATACTTCATCTTCTGTGCACCTTTTCAAAGCTTGAATAAGCTAAAGAGGCTCCATCATTTCAGCTTTTCCCCCTCTCAGTTCTTCTCTTAACTTTCACCTTAACTTTATTGTGTAAGTTTATTTTGCAGGGCTGTGCCAGTTGTGGTTTTGGGACAGGGCTCCTTCTCCAGGCAGAGATGTTTCATCTGGAGCCAGCCCTGACTTTCCTTTTGGCTATAATGGAAGCAAGAAAATATGAAAGTGAATAGCACAAATAAGGTTTTATAGCTTTCTCCAACAACATAGGGAGCCAGGAAAGGCAATAACAGAATTCAATCATTCGCCCTCCTTTCCTATTAACTTGATTTTAATTTCTTTTCCAGAATAAATATTTGACAAATGTCTTCATTCGCGTGGAGCTGGAGGGAGGGCAATAACATTGGCTCAGGTGGATTAATACTGCTCTACGCTGGCATTTCTGCCCTGTGGAGCTTTGTGTTGGGTTTATGGTTCCTACCAGACCATATGGCTGAAACTAATTAAAGATGGCAATGCATTTGTTGAGCAGGGGTCTGAGGTTAGAAGAGCTGAGAACAGACATCCTAGGTCAAGGCTGAGGCACTTGGGAGATGAACTTAAGAGAAAACTGTGCATCTGCTGTTTATACTCATTCTCCACAGCATGATCTTGACCTCTAGAAATGGAGGGGGGCTTTCAATAGATTAATAGCAGTCCTGTTCTTCATAGACCTCAGGAGTCAAAGCAAGTTGACTGCAGGTTAGATTTGGGGGCAGTGACTCAGATGAGCATTCCAAAAGGGACACAGGAGAATTTGGAGAGAGGAGTTAGGACCAGCCTGAAGCAAAGTGTTGCAATTTTTCTCCCCATCCCTGTTTCTACTGTTCTACCAATTGTTAATGGACTGGATGTTTGTGTCTTTCCCCAATTCATATGTTGCAATGTTAACCCTCAATGTGATGATATTAAAAGGTAGGGCCTTTGGGAAGTAATTAAGTTATGAGGGTGAAACTACTATGAATGAGATTAGTGCCCTTGTAAGAAGAGACTTCAGCCAGGTGTGATGGTGCACCCTTGTAATCCCAGCATTTGGGAGGCTGAGATTGGAGGATCTGGGTTTGAGGCCAGCCTCAGTTATCTAGTGAGGCACTCCGCAACTTAGTGAGACCCTGTTTCAAAATAAAAAATAAAAAATAGGGCTAGGGGTATAGCTCGGAGGTAGAACGCCCCTGAGTTCAATCCCCAGTACCGCAAAAAAAAAAAAAAAAAAAAAAAGAGAGAGAGAGAGTGTACTCTTTCTCTCCCCACCCCCCGACCCCTTTCCTCCTTCCCTTCCATCATGTGAAGATTCAACAGAAGATGCCTTTGCATACTAAGAACAGGTTCTCAATGAACACCAGATCTGCTGGAACCCTGATCTTAGGCCTCCCAGCCTTCAGATCTGTGAGGAAATGATGTGTGCTGTTTCAGCCTCCCTATCTATGATCTGAACTGCGATCTGAACTGACTCGGGTGCCATCTGATCTTGTTTCAGAAGTTGTATGATCCCCCCCCCATCATTTCCAGGGGTTCCAGCTCCACTCTTAACTGTGAGACACTGAATTCTTGTTAAGAAAAGAGGATGCCTCCAGCAAAATGTCATATGGTGAATTTGACAGCTTGAGCCTCAGGTTTAGATGCAAATTTTGTGCTCCTCTAGTCCAGTGATGTGATGTGCAAACCTACCTGCATAGTTAGAATCACTTGGGAAACCCTTTAGAATCTTTATTCCTTCCTTTCCTTTCTCATTTGCAGCCAAGACCGTGAGGAGGGGAGAGTACTGTGATGGTGATGTGCAGAAGGCACCAGATGGCTGAGGAGGAGAGTGGGGTGGGTCAGAGATGACAGGGGGACAGGCAGCGGGAAGGTTGTGGTCATGCAGTAAGTAAGTTAGACAATTTAGCTGATAGGTAGATATTTTGAGGACAGTCATATCCACATTTCTCACCACCTATGACAATATTTACAAAGAGAGAAATAGGAAAATCTAGAAAAATACTGAGGTGTTAGATTAAAATTGGAAGGTTTGGTATGAACTCAGGAATTTTAAAACACATACATATATTTATATGCACACATAGATATAGACATGCTATATTTATATGTATCCGTACATTTGCACATCGATATAGACATAGTTATGGAAACATATGACATTAAACATATCCAGTCCCTAGATCTTGGCTTTTAAACACATTCTCCATTATCTCCATTAAAAGGATTCTGGGCTGATTGTGGGCCCAGGGTAAGGAAAGAACATTATGAGTCTGAATCATCTCTTTTTGTTTGTTTGTTTTAGGGATTGAACCCAGGAGTATTATACCTCCAAAGCTATACCCTGAGCATTTTTTATTTTTTATTTTGAAGCAGAGTCTTGCTAAGTTGCTGAGGCTGTCCTTGAACCTGTAATCTTCCTGTCTTAGCCTCCCAAATGCTGGGATTACAAGTGTACACCACTGCACCTGGCTCTGAGTCATCTTGTGAACAGAAATGAAGAAGTGCTTAAAAGAATGATGGGGCCATGTCAAAAGGAGATGGAGGACAGTTTGAAGGGTTCCCACTGGCCAAATATAGGATGAGGAAAACATCAAAATAAGGGATGAAAATGCTAGATTAAAATTTAATGAATAAAATGAGGATCCACGAGTTCACACTGATATGAATGAATGTATAAAAAAAAAAGTGAAGAGGGAGAAAAGTTCTTTCTTAACAATAGAACACCAGCTATTAAATGACAGCAATAGACGATCTCCATTTGGCAATCAATGGTGGACAAAGGCAGGAGTCGTTAATGAATAGTAAGCCGGTAGGTAGAGGTTTGATGAGGAACAGTATGTAGATGTAATACTGGAATATCTGCCCCATAAAAGGCCACCCAATTACAAAACACAAATGACAGCTCTGCAGTGGAGAACTTGGTGGGCACAAATCTGGCCAGGTGATCATGGTACATCATCAGCAAGGGACAGGTTGGCAGAGTACAGGCTCCTGTGTGATGTGCGGAAAAGAAAGTCACAGGGACCTTTCTCCAGCTTTCTGCCAAGAATGCACTGCTTGAGTCTGAGGGTCATCCTAATGAGTAAACATCTGTGTATGGAGCACAGTGGTGCACACCTGTAATTCCAGTACTTTGGAAGCTGCAACAAGAGGGTTGCAGGGTTGAGACCAGCATGTGATAATTTAGTGAGACTCTGTTTCAAATAAAAAGGGCTAGGCATGTATCTCAGTGGTAGACCACCCCTGGATTCAATTCCCTAGTACCACCCCCACAAAAGGTCTGTGCTCTTTAAAGCTGTCAAGGATATAGAGCAGAGCCCGGGAAAAGAGGAGCTGTTCTGGACTGAAGGGGATCAATGAGAAAATGGGTGTTCCTGAAGAGGAACAGGAAGAGACAGTGTTGGGAACGCTGAGTTGTCGGATCAGAAGTTAATGTGTTAATGTTGCTTTTCAGAGTGAGAAGTGGTATAATGGTACTACAGGAGAGTGTTCTTCTTCTGGGAGAGTATATACAGTCACTTAATAATGTTTTAGCCAACAACAAGATGCAAATATGATAGTAGTCCCATAAGACTCTAAGGGAGAACTGAAAAATTCTTATAGCCCACTGACATCTGCAAATTATGTTAAGATTCATTCTCAAGCAAAGTTCAGTGGCACATGCCTATAATCCTAGTACTTGGGAGGCTAAGACAGGAGGATCACAGGCTCAAGGCCAGCCTCAGCAACTTAGCAAGACCCTATTTCAAAATAAAAAGGGCTGGGAGGTGTAGCTCAGAGGTAGAACACCCCTGGGTTCCATCCCCAGTACTAAAAAGAAAAAACAAAGATCCATTTCTCAGAAGGTACACCCGGAGTTAAGCAATGCATAAGTGTACTGAAATCTTTAGGAGTGATGGCTATGATAACACAAAAAAGATTGTACATCCTCATTTGATCCATTTCTCTCTTTCTCTCTGTATATATGTATGTAAACACACATGTATTTGAGGAAATAAAAATGTGGATCTTATAAATATATTTGTAGATGTTTTATAAATACATATTGATTCATATACAGATACGTGTGTACATACTTATGTATCCATCTTCGCATATATTTACATATATACACACATATATGTATCTGTGTGTGAATGTATGTGTGTGCGTAGATATACACACACATCCATCTCTTTCTCTCTAAAAGGTTAGTAGTTGATAATTGGGGAATCTGGGTAAACGGAATACACTTCTTGCAATTTCTTGGCAGTTTAGAACTATTTCAGAGGTGTCTGTGAGATTAAGTAATACTGCAGAACATCACGAGTAGCACTCATTCACGCAGCAAGTGTTTATTGAGTGCTTCCCATGTGCCACGCTCTGCCGTGTCAGGTGCTGCGGGAGCGCGTCCATCCTGCTCCTCCAAGAATGGAAACTGCTCCTTCTGCTCCTACAGGCAGAACCTCTCCACACTCCAGGGAACCCAGAGATGCTCTTTTGAAGCATCACCAGGTTTCCTTGGAGATCTGTAAGTGTCACCCTCTCCTTTCTGGGCAGTGGTAGACACATGTGATCTTCAAAACAATCCAGTGCATCCCAGCCCCTGCTCTCCACCACAAAGAGCCACTTGCTTGGTGTGTTTGTGGCAAACACAGGTTCCCTGGGCTGGAAACCAGGGTTCTCTGGAAGTGGTGAGCACAGACCTGTAAGAGGCTCTGGTAACTGTCTTCTCCACCTACCGGCAGCTCTAAGCAGCACTCCTGCAGAGGCTGAGTAGGGAATCAGTTTAGGAGAGGTGGAATGTCTGTCCAGGTCCCCATTCCCTCCTGTTTGGGTTGCCCTTGGCCCTGAGCCTGACCTCCCCCTGGCTGCCCTGCCAATGACCCCACCTGACCTTGGCAGAGTCAGCCTTTTCCAACCTCTTCTGCACATTGGGGAGGTGTGGGCAGCAGAGAGATGTTTGGTGAGACACTCAGCTAAAGATTTCTTTTCCCACAGAGAAGACATTGTGGTTTTGCTGGAATCACAATTCAGGTTTATGTGCATTTGGTTTTATGAAAAATCCAGGGCCATTTCCCCAGGAGTGTAATGAGTTGACCCAGCTCAGCCACAAATGACATTTTGGCTAGAGATAAGCTCCTGTGGTGAATAGGACAATCCCTGTCCAACTGTCAAGGCTCGAGGGGACAGGGTGGTAGGGAGGAAGAACCCTGGCATCCTGGGTTTTATTGCTGCTCTTCCACTAATGAGCTGTGTGACCAGAGGTGGTCAGTTTCCCTTTCTGTGTCTCAGTTTTCTCATCTCTGAGATGGATAGGGGTGGAACAGATGACCTTTCAAAGCTCTCCCGGCTCCAACATGAAGGATTAGTGGAGGATTGCCTATGTCATTTACAGGACCTAGTGTAAAAATGGGACTCCTCACTAAAAGATGATTCAGAGTTTCATGACAGCAAAAGCAGAACATTAAATAAAGCACCAGGCCCTTCTAAATGTGGGGCCCCATTTGCCTTAACAGCTAGGGTGTCTGGGAGCTGTATTGATTCTGTGTCCCCACTACTGCCCCTCTCTGATCACACTTGGTGGAGCATCTACACAACAGAGTGGAAGGAATGGAGGCTTCACAGTTACAGACTCAGTCTTTAACCTTGGACTTGGGCACCAGGGTGCAATCAGGGGTTACCCACCTCTCTGCTCATGTGTAAGATGGGGATAATCATACCCACCTATCAGGAAGGTTGTAAGAAATAAAAAGAGATGCACAGGGCATGCATGTGGTAAGGTTCAAGAAACAGCACACCTGGTGTTGCTGGGTACCACGAATCCTCATTCCATCTAATTCCTTCTAATACAGGATTTCATGGGGCTGTGGCTTTTAAAGGCAAGGTCATGCTAGGGAGAGAGTCAGATTCAAAACAGATTTTCTTTTTTCCAAAAAAAAAAGGGCATGAGGGTGGTTTTTCACAGTGCTCTGCTTTCTGAGACACACACTCTACAATTTAGGAAGTCATTCCATTCCCAACTGGAAATTATCTCCTCGGCCTGTTACTCTTTTCCCTCAGTCCCTATCTTTTCTCCCCTCTCTCAGGCCTACATCTGGGTCTTGAGAAAACCCTTTGTCTCTCGCATTCATGTCATGGCTATGATTCTCTCATTTCCTCTTACATCCACAATCACAATTTTTCTCAGATCTTGTGCAGTCAAAGAGGCTCAGCCTCTGTTGGGGTCGTTCCTCCCTGGTCAGTGGTGCTCTGAGCAGAAGTCAGCCTCCACCAGCAGGGGAACATCGTGTCCTGTGTTCATTCCCTCACTCATCACTGAGCATCAACCATGTGCTAGTCATGGCACCAGAGGCTGGGGGTTCAGAGATGAATGGTGGGCTTTGAGGA
>PVLC010036503.1:0-15766 GCA_004027655.1 Graphiurus murinus
GTTCTCTGTTGAGGTTCTTGATAGTTTCCTTTGCTTTGCAGAAGCTTTTCAGTTTCATGTAATCCCATGCACTGATCCTCCTTTGAGCTGCCTGTGCTTTTGGGGTCCTGTTGAGAAAGTTTTTACCTGTGCCTATGTGTTCAAGTGTTGGTCCTATGCCCTCTTCAAGTATCTGCAAGGTCTCTGGTCTGACATCCAGATCCTTGATCCACCTTGAGTTGACTCTTGTGCAGGGTGAGAAAGTGGGGTTTATTTTCAGTTTCCTGCATATGGTTAACCAGTTTTGCCAACACCATTTGTTAAAGAGGCTATCCTTTTTCCAGCGTATATATTTGGCTCCTTTGTCAAAAATCAGTTGACTGAAAGTCTGTGGGTCTGTTTCTGAGTCTTCTATTCTGCTCCATTGGTCTCAGTCCTTAAATTCATCTGGAAAAACAAAAAGCCCAGGATAGCCAAAGTAGTTCTTAGCAATAAAAATCATGCAGGAGGCATCACAATACCTGACTTTAAACTCTACTACAAAGCCAAGGCCAGCTTTGAATATGTGATCTTCCTGTGTCAGCCTCTCAAATACTGGGATTATAGGCACACCTGGCTTAATTTGTTATTTTAAAATAAGAATTACATTATCAAGAAAAAAAAATTTATGTTTGCTGATTGGTGCATTCTCTTCCTAAACAAAGTATGTGTCAGAACAGTGCCGTAATCAGAAAGTTATTGTGCACCAAAGACATTAATTGGATGACTATAATGACCAGTGCCATTAGACCTGAAAAACTAATACAGAGCAAATTTAATAATAGTGATTTGTATTGAAAACTAATACTAAGCCGGGTGTGGTGGCGCACGCTTGTAATCCCAGCATTCGGGAGGCTGAGACCGGAGGATACGGGTTTGCGGCCAGCCTCAGCTACCTAGTGAGGCACACTGCAACTTAGTGAGACTCGGTTTCAAAGTAAAGAATAAAAAATAGGGCTGGGGGTGTAGCTCGGAGGTAGAATGCCCCTGAGTTCAATTCCCAGTACCGCAAAAAAAAAAAAAAACAAAACAAAACAGAAAACTAATACTTACAAAGCTCACAGAACAGATACTTGATTTGTGTATTTAGGACCTCATCCTCTGATCAGTACACAGATACTGTCTTACTATTTGTCTCCCTGAGTCTTCTCTCTGGTTCTCTTCCTCTCCTTCCCTCCTTCATCTCTCTCCTACCCCTTCTCTCATCTGTTTTTCTCCTTCCTTCCCACCCTCCCTTCTTTTGAAGAAATGGTCATAATGGAAGCAAGAATGGATTCAGGGAGACTAGTTAGGAGCCCATTGTTCCAGTGTGTGCTTGCACACATGACCTCAGTTACTAGTTTGGTTAGAACAGGCCTTGTTTATGTCAATTTAATAATTATCTAGTAGCGTCCAATTTTTTTTTTCAAAATGGTGATATGAATATTTGCGTCAAAATAATCAGGGGTGAGTTTGCTGGGTATCATTTGGTAATTCCAGTTTCTATCAGAGTCTGCCTGGCACAGTTACTATACATTTAAAACAACCTTCAATAACCATTTACCCTTTCCCGAGCCTACCCAGATTCAGTATTACTAACATCATCCTTTCAAGGACAGCATACAGTCTACTCATTGTTGAAAGCAAGTAAACTTGGATATGACTGGCTAAAGATGTCAAGTCTTTGCAGTTTGAGGTGGTAATGAGAGGTGCTTTTGAAGCTACAGTTTCTGTCGGAAACTTAGTTAGGTTAACTAGCCAGTTTAGACTGAAAGAAGCATGGAATCCCCAATAAACAGTTAGGAGGATCAATAGGAAGTATGATAAATGAAAGACTAAGTAGTTAGGATGCTTTGATATAATGTAGAAAAATACTTTAAAATCTCCTACTACTGTAGTTGTTTTTTGTTTTAATACTGCAAATTCATGAGTATATTGTCTTATTAGTAGAGCTTTTTGTTTTGCTTTAGACACTTTGGGCAGAATGAAAAGCATGCTGAATGAAAAATTTAGTACTGAATATCCACTTTTTAAACAAGTAGATTATTCATATGCATCTGCACTAGGAAAGTTTATCAATGCTTATCATTCATCATGCAGACAATAGTAAAGTTAATAGTGACTAGAAGACCAGAAACTTGACTCTCAAAGGAAATACCAACATCTACTACAAAAGTGAATATTTATTTATTTATCTTATTTGGTACTAGCTTTTGTGGGAGGCATTCTACCTCCAAAGTACACTCTCAGCCATTTTTTAATTTTTATTTTTTTTTAATTTTTGAAATAGGGTCTTACTAAGTTGCTGAGGCTAGCTTTGAACCATGATCCTTCTGTTTCAGCCTCTCAAGTGTTGGAATTAGAGGTGTGTGCCACCACACCCAGCTCAGTAGTTATTTTTAAAAGAATATTTCCAAAGACAACTAAACTCATGAAACTGCTACATTTCATTCTCAAAAAAATGAAGGTCAATTTTCACTTAGATCAAATCAGTGATCTCCTAAATAATCTGTTTAGGATTCCAGTAATTTTTAGGCATATACCAAAAGTGAAGGAAATAGCTCTGATATAAGTTTTATATAAGTGCCATTAAGGTACTTCAAGTAGAACCTCATAGAAGACACTTAAGATATGTTTTCACTCAATTTATCAAAAAAATTGGAATAAAAAAGTATCAAAGTAAAAATTTTAGAGGAAGTAAAACATCTGTCATGTTTCAGTTGGAAATTGAACATTTAAGATACATCTTTTTTTTTTTTTTGACAGTGATACTAGAAATACAGATTTCAGTGGGGCAAGCATTGTGGTAAAAAATAAGTTGTGACTAATTTAAGAAACACATTGGTACCAATTGGTTATTGCCATTAATATTCTATGTTAAATTAATCCCAAATCCAGTGTTTTAAGGCAATATATATTCTTATGGCTACGTGATCAGCAGTCAGCAGGATACTAGCTGATAGATGAATGTAATTAACAAGAGTGAAAGAAGAGCGGCTCAGAGTAGGTAGGGTAGAAGTGAGAACTCTGGTGGTAGTAAGAAGTGACCTAAGTATAGCAGCTCAGGGGCAGGTGATCTGAGCTCCATTCGGCTGGTACTTTATTTCACCTTTCTCATTCCTTTCATGAGATCAATTGTCTGGACTAGGACTCTTTCTTCTCATGATGATGGAAAAGGTTCTGGAGGGGTAAGCAGAGTGCTGGAGTCCTCTGAAAGCATGCTGGAATACTTAGGCTAAAATAATTGCACATTTGAATGCAAAAGGTAAGAAATAAATAAAAAAGAATTGACATTCCCTATTAAGTAAAGGTTGGTGAGGTATTATGAGGCATTTTATCATCAATACAGAAGATATTTAATTAAAAGTATGATGGCCCACAGACAAATATCAGTCTAAAAATTCAACAATCTCAATCTTATTAACCATATGATGCAACTTTGATTGCTGTAGGTAATTTTATGCAAATTGAAAATAAGACAATATTGAAAGAAATAAATATATTCACATGAATATTAGTGGTACTATAAACAGAAACATCCAACAGATTTTTTTAAAGGACATGAATATTTTCCAAGAATAATTATTCTGCTTATATTTCAAATATTAGTATAATCAATATAAATTAATGTTAGAATTTTGCTTTATTGAACATGTATATATGCTACTTTCTATTTTTATAACTTATCTTATAGTTTCAGTATTATACTAAAATTATTTTTGCTAAAGAGAGAAAAATTTAAAAATATACACAATTTACTTTGGGCATCCTCTTTCATTCCTTTTAACACTCCAGTTCAAAGTTTAAAATAAATGGTCAGACATATTTCAATGATCTATGCATGAAAAATAGTAACCTAAACCAGGTAGATAATAGTTGTCAGAGAAAAAAATGTAGATAGAATTTAATTATATGCAGAAATAAAAGCAGTAGAGTATGATGTAGACACTTCTAAGTTTGTTGTGATTAGTGAAACTACTTGGTTAGTGGATCTATTTGGTTAGTAGATGTTAGGCTTCATGAGATTAAAATATGACAGAAAGAGGTACAGTTTGTCAGGAAACCAGTTTTCAAGTAGGTTGTTCAAGAGACATTGATACAAAGGTCTGTAACCCAGAGAAGTCTTGACTATTGATGTAGATTGAAGGGACAATTTCTTCCCTAAATGATTGTATTCAAGATACTTCTCTTATCAAATGTATCAAGTTCCTTTCATTTGGAACCTCTGAATATAGTCACTTTATGCGTTTTGGAAAGATACTAGGCAAAGGACAATGTTTTCTGTATTTATCATGGTATGACAGACCAGTAAAAAGATAGAAAATAAGAAAAAAATCAGTAATGTTAATTTTCTGTGACACCAGGCAAATCAGTGAAGAGTTCAATATGATAATATAAGATGATTGTGTAATTCCATTTACCCTGTAAATGTAATGTAAAATTAAACAATAAATTCAACTTAATAAATTGTTCATTCAACTAAACAATTCATTGAAATGGAGTATACTGAAGAAATTGAAAATTAATATATTTTCATTTTAAGTTGATTTTTTTACTCATAAAAATTACTGTTTTTCATGTTCAACATACACACAACAAATATACTTAATTATATCCCATCTAATACTCCAGTTGAAAACATGGACATACAATAGTTAAAACTGGGGCAATTTGGCATTCTAATGGTATAAAAGCAAGAGACTATTTAAAATTTTTAACCTGGCTAACTTTTTTTTTGGTATTGGGAACTGAATCCAGGGGCATTCTATCCCAGTCCTTTTTGTATTTTAACTTAGAGTCTCCCTAAGTTGCTCTGGCTGGCCTCAAAACTGTGATCCTCTTTTCTCAGCCTCCCAAATACTAGGACTACAGGTGTGTACCACCATGCCTGGCTACCTGGTTAACTTTTCTAGTCATCTGATTTATGTAGTAGAACACTTGCTATTGCTTTAGTTCTAATTAGGTTCTTCATTTTCACATCATATATGGTTATTAAAATCCATGTTTTATGTCTTTGAAGATCTTAGATTATTTTTATCTTAGGTTATCTTATACATTTATTTGAATATCTTGAAATTTTTGCAAGTGTGTATATGTGTGTATTTTTAGAAATCCTTGTGGAAACCATAATGTAGAATCCTGCAGTAATAAAGCATCTGAATTGGATGTTCTAGGACTTATCACTACATCTGAAAGACTCTAAATATCACTCTTTCTCTCTCTCTCTTTTTCTTCTGCAATATTTCTCAGGATTGAACCTGGGGACATTCAACCACTGAGTTACATCCAATACCCTCTTTTTAACTTTTTGTTTTGAGATAGGGTCTCCCTAGGTTCCCCAGGCTTGCTTTGAATTTGTATTCCTCCTTCCCCCAGCTTCCCCAGTAGCTAGGATCATGGGTATGCAACTAAAAACCTCTTTTTATTGAGTATATTTAGATACTTCGTCTGGTTACTTGTCACTAAATATAAATAATTAAGTGCTTCCTAGATAACTAAAAACAGAACAGAAAATAAATGTGCTAAATAGAAAAAACTAATTTAGATTATAACAATTATTGGAAGCTGAGTCTAAAATTAACATGAGGCCTTATTTTCTGAACTTGTGAAAATATGCCAGTCATACTACTTCATGTACTCTCTCATCTCTTGTGTCATGTCTAATTCCTTACGACAGTAGAATGCAACACAAATACCCCTCCTTGATACTGATAAGATGATCCCCTTTGCCATCTCAGTTGTTCCTCTTACCCTGTACTTGCCTTCCCTATCCCCCAGCCGTTAATGCAGCTTATGTGCAACCCTCCTCCTTGTTCACTGAGAAAGTCACTGCAGGGACATCCTCACATTCCAAGTAGCAAAGCTATTCATTTTTCCACTACTCCTACAGGAGCAATGGAACTAGCAGTTCTATCAGATCTATTTCTTCAGCAGATATTATCTATTCTATTTTAAAAATCCCCTCCCTAACTTCTTATTCTACCAGTTACCATCTCAATTTTTACTCCTCTCCCTGCCCAAAGTCTCCATTTAGTTTTCTTGCTTACTCTCTCTAACCCAATTTCTCAAATTCACCCATCAAACTACATATATTTACATCATTCTCTATCAGAAGTCACCAAGGTCAGACTTTCCAATTCCAATAGGAATTTCTGTATGTTTAACCTACTTGGCATTTCAACAACATTCCATACATTGGCAATGCCGCTCTTCTGGAAACCTTAATCTACTGAACTTCTTTACCTAATAATCTCAGCGCTTTTCCTCTCCGTAACTTTCTCCTCAGATTCAATCTCTGATTTGGGTTCTCCTGCTATTTTTTGACTCATGGTTTTCTTCTCTGATCTCCTTATTACTAAGGAGATCTTTCAAAGTTATCCCATAACCGTCTTTCTTTCCCATAGCTTTAGGAAGCATTCCTGTGCTCCCATTCCCCATTCTCTTCCTGAGGTCAGATGTGCCCCTAGTCTGAATTCCTGTGTTCAACTGTCTGTCTGAAATCTTCACTTAGATACCAAATGGATTAAAATGTTCTAAAGGTAGATGGTGATTATCTTTGCTAACCCATTCCACTTCTTATTTTTCCGTCTTAGAATATAGTCTTGCCAATTATTCCATCAAACAACAACAAAAAAAAACAAACAAAACTAGTACTACTACTCAGTTTCCCTCTCTTCCACAGCTCCATTTCTGTCATCACACCCTGTTGAATGTAATTTGAACTGTCATTGTCATATTCTAAATTATCTTCCATTCTTTCCTAAAATACTGCAAACGTTTTAATTATCATTCATCCTTTTATTAACAGTTAATCTAATCTCCAAATTGTGGCAAAAATGGTCTTTTAAAATAAGTTAGATCATATCCTTGCTCTGTCTATTCTTTAGTTGTTCCCAGGGTACCTTTCCATGACCAACCTCTATCTACCTCTGCAATTCACGTGCTCCATACCATCCCTCATTTTCACTCCATGCTTCAGCCACCTGGCTTCCGTTCTACTCTTAAAGGTATCCATGTTACCTTCCTCTGATTGACATATTCTTCTTCTCACACCTACCTTTAACCACACTCAATCTCATCCTTCAGATTTCAGCTCAAACATTTCCTTTTTGGAGAGTCCTCTCTTCCTTCATACCAGTTACAATGGTCTCTGTCTACTATTCTTTCTCTTCTCATCCTGCCATCCTATTTGTCTTATTGTTGACTATCCATTTGAATGTATATTCGGATGGAACAGGTACATTGTCTTTCTGGGTTCATTATTTATTTTCTTAGGCCTAGTCAAGTATATCACCTGATAGGTATTTGTTTAATAAATATATCATCAAATGAATAACATATTTTTATATAGAAAAGACCAAAGGCCTTGATGTTGGTTAATATCACAACCTAACTCAAACTAAGTGATCCAACAACCTCAATTAACTAGAAAATACTTAAGAATTCTAGAAGACATGAAACAAAAAGCAGGAGAGCTGAAGAGAATAAAAATAAAACAAATATATGTTTAGAGGGACACCTTTATTCCCTTTTCTGATAAATTACACAGAAATGTACAAATAAATATAAAAATGTTATAAAATTGTAAAAGAAAGTTTAATCTAAGAAAGGCTGAACTCTCTTCATTTTATTAGGATCCCAATTAATATTTTATTATATAATTCCCAGATTTTCCTACGGAGATCGATGTATAGTTATTGAGCACTTGAAATGTGGCTAGCACAAATGAGAGCTTTATTTTTATTTTATTTGTAGTAAAACTAAAATTGAAACAAGCATTTTCTCCAGTGAATACCACTTTATTGTTTAATATGACTACATTTCACTTTATTTTTAACATTTTTATTGGTGCACTATAGCCCAACATCATAATGTAGTTCACAGTGATAGTGACATACAGGCACAATGCACTTGACGAGCTTTCCCCTGGCTCCCTCCTCTTTTTTTTTTTTTTTTAATTGCAGTACTGGGGGTTGAACTCAGGGGCATTCTATCTCCGAGCTACACCCAAGCCCTATTTTTTATTCTTTATTTTGAAACCGAGTCTCACTAAGTTGTGGAGTGCCTCACTAGGTAGCTGAGGCTGGCCTCGAACCCGGGTCCTCTGGTTTCAGCTTCCCGAATGCTGGGATTACACCACCACGCCCGGCTCCCTCCCCCTTTTAATGGAACATTCTTAAATACTTCTTTGACTTATCAATATCATAAAATCATTCTTCAAGATCAATAAGTACAGATATGTATTTGGCATTTTTGATTGATTGTTTAGTATTTCACTGTGTAGAATATTCTTTATTAGTCAACATAAAGATGGTGTCTGAATTTTCACTGTTATATACAATGCCAGGTGAGGGATGGTTATAAAGACCAAGTATCTTCTATGCTAAATTTAAAAGTAATGGAGTAGGCCATGGGAAATTTTATAAAGTATGTAAGCTTATAAACCTTATAAAAGTATAGAGTATATAATTTTGTGTACATATATAGAGTAAATTATTATGTAAAGTATATAATGCATATTATAAAGACTTCTATCAGCAACCAATTTTTTAAGTGCTGATTTTGATTTTATGAAAAAATAAAACATTATTATGATGATTTCATCTAATAATACTGCTTTTAATTTTAGATAAATGAAATGTTGCTGTCTTTAAAAATAGAATACAAGTTCTTGGGTATAAGTGGCTGAAACATGGCCTATTTATGTAATTTTTTTAACTGTCTCTGAGAAAATGCCCTGAATACAATCTCAGAAGACAAAGAGCTTGCATGGACAGGTACTCTGGAGCAGCCCTCCTGAGAAAGTATGTGTCATATCTATGCTGATGCTCTTATACTAGGCTCTGCAAAGATGTAGAATGGTGTACTTCCCAGGCCAGATCAAGGAGATCTTTACCCCCTGAGATGCAGCCTGTTACACCCTACTCTAGGTGGTCAGAATCTACAACGATTTACCCAGATAATCATAATATGTAATATATTAAAGAAGCAAACAAAGTAGGAATGCTTTGTCTTGATTTTCCAAGTGTTTTGATTATATTATGTGCTTACTTATTTCAGTATTGTATATTCAGTATATGTTTCATATATTCATTTCATTATCTTAGGCAGCTCTTAAGTTCCTACACAGCAAACATTTCAAGTTTAATATAGAAAAAATTATAGGTACAGAAAAAGCAAATACTTTATGGTATTATACTATATATATATATATGCACATATACATATATGTATATATATTATATGTAGTCTTGCTAACGCCATTTAGAATTTGAATCAGTTATTGTTTCAGAAAAACCCAGTCTAGGTGAAGGGAACTGACTGCCAAAGGCTGTCAGGGGCCATGAGACACAGGAAAGAGCCAGACAGATCCAGGTTCGCACAAAGTGCAATTGATTGGGGATTTATGGACAGATACATGTCTTGGGCAGTAGCAAGACAGGAAGATCCTCACACCTCAAGGCAAGAGGAAGAGATTTGTTTGCTAAGCTAGGCAAAGCGAGTGTGGCTAACCTGAATATAGCTGGTCTTTCTCAAAACTATTAACACATCCACTTCAGTTAAGAAACAGTCTGAGCATCAGTGGCTGGCGCATCACACTCAGCCGACTTGGGGCACGTGCCAGGGTCATATACATGGTGGACAAAATGGCAGTTATGCCCAAGGTGGCTGTAGCCATGTCGAACTAGATCCTGATAGTTATGCTACTTACCTTACAAATTAAGTATTATGACACTTTTTTGGTCAAGACCAGTACAGTTCATGTGCTTTTATTGGTGCGTGGTAGTCTCACATCATAATGTAAATCACGTTGATAATGACATACATGCACATAGCACTTGGTCAGTTCTGTCTTTTTTATGTGTTTGTTGTGTCACTAAAGGATTTGCCACATAGGTCCTACATTAGAATTTTACTATAATTTTACTTAGTTTAAATGGATAAGTGATATCTAAACAATGTTAAATTTCTAATACTTACACCTTTTATTTAATTAAGTTGGAAACTCAGAAGGCACTTGTCTCTGCATTATCTCTGTAATATCACAGAAGTACTCAGAAGCTCTGTCCTCTTTTTCTAGCTCTGCCCATGTAAGGGCTGACCCAGGAATCCCATCGGAGACCAGAGGAGCGGAGTAAAAGAGAGAAAGTTTATTGTTCTGAGAACAAAGGAGAAAAACCAATTTTTATAGATAGGGTTGAGGGCGGTCTTGTAGGACCAGGTATGGTGCTACAGGGGATGAAGGAGAAGAAATTGGAGCCAGCCAGAGGTGATAGGCTGGCTAGTTCATGGGCACAGGAATACCCTGCTGGCCAATGCCTGGAAGAGAAGCCAGAATTGCGCCATGTTTGGGGTGCTTTATGGGGATTTTGTTCCAACAGCCCATATTAAAGATATAGCCAAGAGCATGCCAATTAATTTCTCTGAACACCAATTTCCTCGTCTATAATATGGGGAAAATATATTCTATGCTATCATCTGCTCCACAAGATTGTCATGAGAATCAAATGAGGCAAAATATATAAATCCATTTTGAAAAGAAAAGAGAGAGAGACACCGTAATTCCAGGAAACCTAGAATGATTTTAATAATAATAACTAGCCCTCTAGCCCTCATTTTGTAACTATTTCTTTTATTAGGAGTCTTCTGATTGCACACAATAGAAATCAACTCAAACTAGCTTAAAGGGAACAAAAGGTGGAGAGAGGATTGTATCATAAGGACATAAAAGCATTTCCTGCTACCTGAAACCAGGAGCACATCAAGGTCTCAGGAAAGAACTGGAACCAATTACTTTTCCTCTCTCTTTTATTTGTTCTCTGTCTAAAGCATTTAAAAAAATATCTAAAGATAGATTTCTTCTGCTAATTCTTGAATGAAAAATGTGGTTTCCTGCAGATCCATAGTATATTCTACAGATCTAGCCACCTACAGAAGTCAATGTCTCTTTCATTTCCAGCTACAAATTTACAGGGAATTTGGCTATGCCAGATTATGAATGATTAAGAATAAGATAAATAAAATAGTTGTTTGTTGAATATTGCTATTCTATAATATATTGGAAAGAGAGACTTTCTCCCCATTCAGCCCTGAAAAGGGATTGCTGAATATAAAAATCTCTTAGCTATCCACTCTTCTCTTTAATTTTCCAAAGCACTTCCAAATGTGAACAAGATGGGGGATAAAAAGGAATTATCTTAACAGATAGAAACAGAATATCTCTGGGGGATGGAACTATTTTTGTTGAGAGGGAACAAAGTTACTTTGGCAAACCATTTGAAAGCCAAGTGAGATCTTGAGGGCATTGCTACCAGCTGAGATCCAAAAACAAAACAGTGCTTACGGTGCTCTGCTGTAGAAAGTGAAAGACATTGGATTTTGCCCCTAAGAGGATTGGGGAGCTAAAAGATAGGGAAGAGGAGACTGGAAAGCAAAGAGAACAAGAAATGCTGTGAAACAAAGCTGCCTCCAGTAAAGAACTCATAAAAATCTCCCTAGTGAGACAGTATCACCCCCACCCCCCTGCCCATCCAATACATCCAATATGTGAGCCTTAGTTGCTTCTGTATAATTAGGGTTGTCTTCTCTGTAGATATCATATGAATAAGGGGGGTGGGGAGAGAGAGAGGATATTCAGTACATCTAGACTAAGTCAGTATAGAATAGAAGAATGCGTGTTAAAGAAGAATCAGAGGCAGAGCACATGCCACTCAGGATGTCAAGGGCAGGGAGGCAGCAGCTGACTCCAAGTCATAAATGCATTATTTCCTAGACTCTACCCAACAGTTTGTCAAGTAATTATAACAGAGATCATTACCACCACTTGACAGATGAGAAGACTGAAGACAATCCTTTACCTAGTTCCTTCTAACAAGATCATCTCCACGCAGAAATAAAGCATATATGTCTCTTTCCTCCTGGGCTCATGTTATTGCACTGAACTTGCTTCCTTCAAGAATTATCACAGTGACAGAACAATGGTAGCATGCCTTAGTGGCAAGAAACGAGATACTCCTTTAAATAAAATGTTTTCTGTGCTTTTAATTCTGTGCTTTTAATGGAACCACTGTTACCTATTACTCACTTTATATTTATCTAATATATATTTATTGAATCTCTACTCTGTAACCATTACTAGGATAGATGACAGTCTCTTTGCTTATGAGTAATATTGAGTTAATCAAAGTGAATTTTAAAAATTAAGAGAAAAACAAAGAACTAAATAGTTATAGAAGGCCATGAAATACACATTTTTTTGTACTTTTTGAAATCACAATGACACTAAGTCTGATTATGGTTTCAGCAACAGAGGTGACTAAGAATTCAAGACTAACCACATCAACTTCATATACCAACAGTCAGAATGTAATGGTGTACATTCCAAAATGGCATGTCATTTTGTAAAAAAGGTTGGCAGTTCCTCAAAATGTTAGAGTTAACATATGACTGGGCAATTCCACTCCTAAATATATGTACAAGAGAAATAAAAAGATATTCAAATAAATATATGTACATAAAAATTCATATTAGCACAATTCATAATAATCAAAAAGTGAAAACAACCCAAATGATCACCGACTGATGCCTGGATGAACAAAATTTAGCATATCAAAACATGCAATACTATATGTAGCAATACAAAGGAACAAATGATCCACTCATGCTACGACATAGTTTATAAAGCTTAAAAACAGAATGAAAGCAGCAAGACACAAAAGCATATTGTATGATCCATTTATGTGAAAAGTCCAGAATAGGCACATGCATAAGACAAAAAGTAGTTTAATGGTTGCTAAGGGTTGAGGTCAGCAGGAAATTGGGAATAACTACTAAAAAGTACAATTTCTTTTGGAAGTGATGAAAATGTTCTGCAGTTAGTGGTAGTGGTTGCAGAACATTACAAATAAAGTAGAAACTTCCGAAATCTTTAAATGGTGACTTTCACTTGTGAATTAATCTGAATTAAAAGAAATAAAACTATCGCCTGGCATGGTGACACACATCTGTATTCCCAATAATTAGGAGGCTAAGGCAGGAGGATTATAGGTTTATTGCTAGCCTCAGCAATTTAAGGAAACCCTGTTTCAAAATAAAATAATTAAAAAGGGCTGGGGGTGTGGCTCAGAGGTAGAATGCCCCTGGACTTAATCCCTAATACCAAACAAAAACAAACAAACAAAAAACTAATCACATCATATTTCTATTTATGTACAAACACAGGACAATAAAACTAGTGTCAAAATGAACACTAAACACACTGAAATCACAGAACTTTGGTAATTACATTTTTCTTTTCATTATGTCCCTGGGCTATCCAACACTTCCCTGTTAGCCCTGTTGGGTTGAAAAGCAGTCTTAACAGTTTTAAAGAAGTCAAACTTCTAAGAAAGAGCTATGCCTCGCCTTACCTAAGCCTTTTTCAACATTCTGGCTCTATTTTATGATTCCTTTAGCTACTACTATCAAAATAAACTTTTTTCATGTTGAAAAGCAATTATTAATGGTTCACTCTTGTATAGATCAATTGTCCATCTATGTTTTAAGAACTGTTAGAGTTTAAGATAAAACTTTGGTTTGCCTTTTCCTTTCTAGGATCAAGAAATGCTTATAAAGTGCCCTGCCAGCCATAACCCTCATGCTTATTTAGGAATTCCCAAGGAGCTGTTTGGAAAAGGCACAAGAGCACTCTGTGGGCCAAAGTATCATTCTGTCAACAGATGTGCAGCCCCAGATATCCAAAGCAGAGCCTGGGGAAAAGGAAGAGGGTGAACTTTCAGCCCAAGCTTGAGGGCTAATCAGCACCTCCTAGTAAATACCAGTTTAAATGTGTGGGCCAATGTACTTGGGCTTGCTCCTAAAAAACAATGTAATGTAGCCAGGCTTAGAGCTGGTTTGCTCATCCAGATGTATCAAATGGAAGAGAATGCCTCACCACCCCTGCCCCAGAGTTCCCTCCTAAAAATGTGTACCTTGTGGAGGTCAGAAGCAAGACTTGCAAGCAGAACATGGAGGCTTGAAGCCCATCTTCAGGAGGAAGTCAGTGTTCTGGGGCCTACTGAAGAGTGATCTGAGAGCACAGGGGCCAAGGATATGCCAGGAGCAGGAGAGATGACCACAGATTTTATCTCATCACATCGATTTTGCCCCTGCCACTTTTCTTACAGGAGTTTGGAATCTGAGCTCTAGCATATGGCTGGCAAGCTGACTGACTCTCCATTTTGCCTGCTGCTGTGGTTAGGTAGGTAGAAAACATGGACAATTTCATGCCTTAAAACTCATGTGTGATCTACCTCCATTCCCAATTCAATGACCTTGAAACCTTACAAAGAGTTTTTTCTTAAAAACTTAAAACATAGTTTAATCCTTTTAGCCAGTCATTGATATGTAGCCTAATAGGGTGTTGATATTCAACAAATGTTTGCTGAACTCCTTAGTGCTATTATTTGGAATAATGGCACCCCTAACAGTAATTAGGACAGAAAAGCGCTCACTGCTTCTGTGAATCCCTTTGGCCTGGCTCCTACTCCCAGTCCTCTATCAACCCTTCTGTTGCAGTTCCTGCTGAGCTGAACAAGAGACACATGTTGGCTTCACAGCTCAAACAGAGGGCTCCAAAGAGAGAAAAACAGCTGAGCCAGCAGGAAGCACAAATAGAGGGGGAGGTGTCAACAGAGCTGTTTTTAATCCAATGTAGTAAATAAACACACAGAATTTAGTAAAGCCAGGTAGCTCTTCCTTGAGAAGTTAGCCTTGGCTTCAAGGTTGGCTCAAGGTTAGCTTGGTCCTTTATTATAATAGCATTTTGAAATTTTGGTGAAACAAACATGAGACAAGGAAAAACATGTTCTTGGGATTATTCTCTAAAAGAAAAAAGCTGGAAGCTTGATTGTCATGAAAACACATGGCGGATAGGAATCACAAGAATGTACATAAAATTTTATTGTTACTTATCAACCTATAAGTGGATATTTTATTATGAATATGACTATAAAGTAATTTATCTGCTTTGGATATGATCTACACCCCTCAGCCTGGCCCTTAAGGCCTTCAATTGTCCCATGCTCTCTAATTTCTCTCTCTCCAATTCTGGTCTTACTCATTGATCTCATGAAGCACAAAGAAAACAGTACTATAATTATGAGCAAAAGATGTGCTAGGAACTGTGCTATGTATCATATTTTTTAATCATCATGATTCTTCCCATATTGCCAATTTTAAAGAAGAAACTGACACTAGAATAAATGTGAAATAATTCTAAATCAATTTAGAATAAATGTGAAATAACTTAAGAGTAAAGCCTGATTCCCTTCAAATGGCGGGACAGCTTTATAAGAACTCGCTCCAGCACACCTTGCAGTCCTCCTCTCTATTATTTTCTACTTCTTCTATCTTCAATATTGAACTTCAGTCAAATGAAGGGTGGAGCTACTGATCAGGCCAACCTCAATTCTACCTTGGGGACTTTGCACTGGTACTCTGCCAATGAGAGAGATTGGAATCATTTTTCCCCAAATTTTGTTTCTTCTTGTCATCTAGTTCGCAGTTCATATGTGTCATCTCCTTAGAATGATTTTTTCTTTTTTTTTTTTTTTTAATTTTTTATTGTAGCAATTCGTGCAATATAGCATACATCTTTGTTAAGTACGAGTTGTTAACAACATATTTGCACACAATTCTCATTTGACCCCTTCCCCGATTCCCACCCCAATCCCCTCCCCTTCCCTCCCCCTCAGGTTCACTTCAGTGAGTGACCTTGATATGATTGTGT